>CM040910.1:39972304-40164804 GCA_023029165.1 Gobiocypris rarus
TCGGTACCTTATAAACGTGACATTGTTTCCAGACTGATAAATACATCCCTTGCTGCAATTTACTCACCACGTTTCATAAACTGCCTAATTCTGCGTTCCAGGCAGGTTTTTGAGCAAGTAAATTATGACTTCAAACCACGACTCATGACTTTGTAGCGTTCCAGGCAAAGTCACGCCAAACTGCCTGAGCGCCAGGAATTGTAGCTATGTAAACAAAACATGGCGAACTGTACAGTACAGGGTTTATGCTCATTTACAATAATTTATATTGCCAAAGGTGCTTACTTCTTGCTTATTTGAGGAAAAGGAGAAGAAAAACTAAGCATAAGGCAAGAGAAGCTGTTATACCTTTTATTTGACGTTATTTGTAAATTTGTAAATGTATTTGGTATTAATTTATTCTTGCACTCAATGGACTGAAAACTACCTAACGCTAGATAAGCTGATGATAATTCATAACATTTGCGGATAAATAACATAAGAGCAATACCTTATTTTAAAAAACAATTTGGTTTTTAATGCATGACTTCCATAAATTACTCTTTTTTGGGTCCCCTTCTGTTTACTATTCACATGCTACCCCTGGGTCAAATTATGCATAGTCATGACATTGATTTCCACTGTTACGCAGATAAAGCCTGGTACCACAGATGTATCCTGCATCATGTCCTGCTTCACCAAGATTCAAAATTGGATGTCAAAAAGTTTTCTGCAATCAAATGACTCCAAATCAGAGGTGCATATAATTACCCATGTAGCCCCAGTACTAGAATTAATAATCTAATGTTCAAAAAGATTTGGATTTCCTTCAGGTACAAAAACCATTACGTCTATGGAGAGACCCCACAAAGATAGTGAACCAGACGTGTGTGTGTGTGTGTGTGTGTGTGTGTGTGTGAGACTAAAGTGGTGCAGTCTGCTTTACACAACTGAGACAGCTAACGAAGATCAAATCTTTCCTTTCTTTTGCAGATTTAGAAAAGGTAATTCATGCTTTTATCTCCTCCTGGCTTGACTATGTAATGCACTTTATTCTGGTATTAGCAGCCAAAACATCCAGAGACTGCAGCTGATTCAAAAAGCTGCTGCTAGGCTTTTAACACACACTAACAGAAGGGACCACATTACACTGATCCTTGCTGCCCTTCACCTGTGAGTTTTAGATTTTACTGCTTGTTTTTAAAGCCCTGAATGGTCAGGCTCCTGCCTAGACCTGTGATCTGCTAACTCCCTGTGAGCCCGATCGCTGCTCTGGTAGGTCCCTACTAATGGTTCTAAAATCTGGTCACTAAATGGGACTGGGCTTTTGCTGTCTGTGACCCTCCACTATGGAACTCCCTGCCATGGGTATCTCAGGCAAGCAATTACAGTATCCTCATCTAGATCTCTTCTCAAGACTCACTTTTATCATATGTCTTTTTCTTAAATCTGATGGTATTTGTATTATATGTTCTTATTGTAAAGCACTTTGTAACTTTGTTTTGAAAGGTGCTTTACACTTTGGTACAATTGGCCGTCACTGGGGTTGTACCCATAGGGGTACATTTTTGTACCTCAAAGTATAGGAAAACAATGGTATAATTGTACCCTAAGGACCAATTGTGTGCCTTTAAGTGTATAATTATAAGTTTTGTTCCCTACTGTACAGAGTGTATAAATATATGAAAATAAATAATAGAGAAAATGAATGGGATTTTCTACTTACGGAATGAGACTGTTGCACTCAGACTGTTGCAATCAGATAAGAACTTACTAGAACAAAAAAAGTGCATTCCAGTTTAATGTGCAATATGCATCAGACGGTCAGTGAACGGGCAGTGGGTGCTCCGTGAATGTGCTGTCTGACCCTGAGACTAGGAATAGGGAGAGTTTTACCTGCTGCTATTTCCATGTTCATTTATTAGTCCTGTGGCTTGACGTCTCCACATAAGAAATAAGAGATTTTAATAAGCATTAATGAGCATAAAATGCTATAAGTGAAGCGTTACTTATTTGTGTGAAAGCAGCATATGCGAGTCAAACTGTAAACAAGGTGTTAAAATAGTGTAATATCCTGAAATGGGCTTTAAACAGCATTTTTCACATTTTATTGTTTAATGATTGTACGCATTTTTATGTGCAACCCGAATGCACAGAGAAAAATCTGATTTCAATTCACACGTATAAATATGTGAATACTCTACAGAATGTGTTTAATAAACCTACATGTCACAGTTAATGATATAAATAGCTAAACACTTTCAGTGTGCCCACTAACAAAGGAGGGTGTGAGAAGAGAGAGAAGGGGAGACAGAGAGAAAGTGGAGGTTGGATTGGGTTGGGTGGGGGGTGCCAGAAAGGTTGAGAGAGGAAAAGAAAGAGAGGGAGAGCAGTACAGTAAAAGTCTTCGAATCTGCCTTAGTATTAGATGCTATTTTTAGGAAGTAGGCCAGCAACAACTAGCAGCCCGGCGAAGGTGCCATGCGTGCTTGATTCTTTTTTTCCTTCTTATTTTCTCTGACAGATAGAGGCGAACTGAGATGATTTTGGGAACTGATAAATGTAACAATAGTGTGCCAAAAATTCAAAAGAAAGATGCCAGGAAAAATATTAGACATTTCTGTTTTGACAGCTGATTGACAGATGGTTACCACATTGATCCTAAAAATGACGCCTGTGCAGTTGACAATGAGTTTAGAAAAGCCTGAAATTACACCAAAAGGAATAGAACTGATTCACAGCAGGGCAGTAAACATTAAAGAAATTAAGCCACAGCACAATTATTTAAACTGACACAAAGAGAGTAAAACCTCTACTCAAGTTTCCTAAAGTCTTTTTTGCAATTCAAAACAGCACTTTTTAAATGCACTGAACACGGTTCTCTGTATGGACACAACAATCTGACATAAAGTCACATATTTGCCATTTCAAAACACTGCGCTAATTGGCCAATACATGTGCCACCTGGCCAAACACCTCATTGGTTAATTGTTAACACTTCAATTAGGATGTAAGCACTATGAAAAGACCACAGGTAAGCACCTTTTTTCCCCCAAAACAACAATGGAAGACGTTGCAGAGAGAGGAACAGAAAGAGGGAGGATGCAATTTTCTTTTTCAGTTCTGTTTTTTGTGAACATATTTTTGTTCAGTCCAATGTAAATATATCTGCTGTCCATGTGTTGCACTGACTTGTTTGGTGAAAATAAAAAAAAAATACATGTTTCAACAGCATGTGTGTATACCTGCAAATATTTCTGTGCATGTGAACAATCTGAAGAATTTTCTACAATTGAAACAACATATTTTAGTATTATGGCAAAGCATACTAAAGATGAGTGCTTTTCATTATGCCCTACAGTGTGTAGTTTGTTAGACAAAAATCCGGTAATATGAATAAAGTGTGTGTCATTTCGTGCAAACGTTTGATTTTAATAATGCTATATGTATAGTTTTGGTTGCAGTGCTTCATTTAGCAAGATATGAGGTATTTTGCAGTTTGTGTGTTTGATTTTGTGAATTGTGTTAAGTATTTTGATAGTAAAGTATATTATTTTTTTATAACAATATAAATGTCTTTACTGTCACTTAAGATCAATTTTGTGCATAGTATTAAAATCTTACTAACCCTAAACTTTTGAACAGTAGTGCACAAATATGTAAATTCTGTTGTACAAAAGTCCCATCCTCTCTCAATGTAGATGGATGACCTGATCATGATCAACGTTATTCCTCTGCTTTTGTCTGATTTCATTGGGACTAGTGAAAATGAGTTTGTGCACATGCAGTGCTTAAATTGTGGTTCTGGGTGTCAGCATTACATTGAAATTAAAGTGAATGACACTTGTTGAAACAGGGTATGTCAGAAAGGGCTCCAGCATGGTAAATTACATTCAGAAGCAGGTGAGTGGGAACACCAAGTGTTTCCCCTCAGCTGCAGTCTCAATTAATATAATTTACTCTCTGCACAAAGGGTCTTATAATTGCTTCACCTCATATATAGAAGCAATAGAAACATTTGATTTGATATGATTACACTTGTTTAGCTTCCAAGGAGCAGCTGTATAATCAATCAAAAACAGCAATGAACAGATAGGGATCCCATCATCTGATTTGTGCATATTTATGCATTTGTCAGATATACAAAGTGACTTTGGGTGCTTTCAAGCTAAACATTTGATCAGTATGTGCAATCTGTGGAATTCAAACCCATGACCTTGGTGTTTCTAACACCATCAGAAATGTGAAACCTAACTAAAAGCTGTTTATGGTTATCATGTACTTTAACATAGAAAATCAGCATTTTGCTATGCTCAGTCAACCAGAAATTAAGAGTCGAAATTAGGGGTGTAACAATATACCGTCACAACGTATCGCAATATAAAAAAGCAATAATTTGTATTGTGGATAGTGATAATATGTATTGTGTACAGTTTACCCAAAATAAAAATTAGTGTGAGAAAAATATTAAAGTTAATGCGCCAGGCGCATGGTCCAAAAGGGTACCTTGTCTCTTAATGAGTCATGGGAGTGTTTTGGGCATAACGTGGAATAAATCAATAAGAGTCTCATCTCCCATTTCCTTTAAAAGCTAGTTGCGCTTGTACCATGGGGGATTCGCTATTTTTAACATTTAATACTTTAATAGTTCCTGCGTGTAATAAGCAGAGTGTACGTGCGAAGTGCACCCATCTATAGGTGCATATAACGTGCCCTTTAAATAACAAAAAATACTGTGCTATTGACTTTAGACCAGGTTTTTGTTGCTCAATGGCGCAGTCGCTGTCAGTTGCATCAAAAAAGAAACACGCCAACAATGTGCCTGAACACACCTCTGTCCAGACCAGCACACCCCATGGGCGAACAGATGGGTGCGAGTGCATTTGCTCTTTAAACAACGTGGCGCTGGACATGAAAATGATAACTGCATCAGGCTGAAACTAGCAAAAAACACTTGCATTGCGCCAGTGTTTGATAGGGCCCAATGTGCCAGTCCTACATTAAACTACTATATATAATGTTGAATATAATGTATAATAATGCAATGAGGGAATATTTGTGTGTCCTGATAATGCCAAATGTCTTGTTACCAGTAAAAAGTGGCCTGAATTATTTGAAATATATCTAGACAGTGACAGAGCATATTCATCTAAAATAATTCTGTATTTTCAGCTTCAGAATCATGAATATTTTTTGTTGTTGTCACCATTGTCTTGTGCTTGAGGTTACCAACACCAGGTCCAAGCCTATTCCTTTAGACCCCCAATTTAATCCTAAATTTAGCATCAAATGTTTTCTACGCTTTTACCGTCTTGTAGGATTACAATATTGTATCGTGAGGTCAGTATCGTGATATGTATCAAATCGTGACATGAGGGTATCATTACACTCCTAGTGGAAATTAATTGTTTTAGAAAAGTCCTATTCAGACAGGATGATAAACCAATCGGTTTTCCTCTAGTGCGAGAGAGCGAGAGAGAGAGAGAGAGAGAGAGAGAGAGAGAGAGAGAGAAAGAGAGAGAGCATAAGGAGAGCTGTGGCGGTGCACAATGCCTAATACCCTGTTAAGTTCAGAAAAGGAGAGAGATAGGGAACACAGGGAAAAAAAGAGAGAGGTCAGATTGAGGGCAGTTCAAAGCCCAGGGGAAATGAGCCACAGGCCGTGGGCGTTGAGAGCGAATGGCCTACCTGTTCTGTTCTGGAGAAGCCGATGTCATTACGGTCTGGGCACACAGATCTGACAGCTGCTCCATTACATCTCCAGTCGGTGATCAGATAAAAGATCCTTTTGTCATGTGAGGCCAATATACAGAAGAGCAAAGGGTCTGGAGGAGATTCAGCCAATTAAACCATACAGACTTTATCCTTAAAAGAATGAGTGGTTGCTGCATACATATAGACTAAATAACCTACATCTTTTCTTTTACCTATGTGTGCGTTTAAATTCCAATTTATTTATACAGTAAACTGCTTTATATTCTTTTATTGATTATAACAACAGGGATGCCCAATAATCATGATGTAGCCTTGTTTTGTTCATTTTAAACTCATTTAGCATCGAGTAGCAGGCATGCAGCAAGCGTAATCGAGTATTTGACGAATTAAATACATGTTCAGAGACAGAGACTCCCTCTTGTGGTTTGATTAACGTGACGTGATGTACATGCTGAATGGAATTTGCAATAAATAAATAAACGAGCTGTAGCAGTTGTTAGAAATCGAACTTGCTGAGCATGTATGTAAACACATTTGCTGATGAATCTTTGAGACAGTAGCCTATAGGCTATGTTAAATAAATATTAAATTTGGAGCAGAAATAAAACAAATAATAAATCATAATTTACTCACCCTTGTGTTGTTCCAAACAAAGACTTTGACTGTTTGAGGACTGAAGCTTTCGTGCACTAAAAACAAAAATATCAGAATTGTTGTCCATGACTTATATTCCATGTCTTCTTAAGTCATAATATGGTTTTATGAGAGAAACATCCCAAAATTGAATTCGATATATAGGCCTACTAATCTTTCAGTGAGCTGTTAACAGCGTGTGGGCGAATCATATAGACTGTTTTTATGAAGGTGAACAACCAAACCGATTCATTGAGAAGAATCGATTTGTTCCCGAATCATACCTGAGCCTAGCAGAAAGAGCTAATGGCAGATGTCAGATTTTTAAGTGAATAATGGTTTACACTTTGTTCCTCACAAAAATTATGATAATATATGGCTTCATAAAACTTGGAATATACACAGATAAGGCATAACATTATAACATTATTAGCTGACGTAAATAACACTGATTATCTCTTCATCACGGTACCTGTTAGTGGGTGGGATTAGGCAGCAAGTTAATATTTTGTCCTCAGAGTTTGGTTGGAACAGAAGTGAACCGGCGACAGGGTCATGGCTTATTGATGCACGTGGGGAGCGAAGGCTGGGCTCAACAGACAAGCTACTGTAGTTCGAACTGCTCAAAAAAAGTTAATGCTGGTTCTGATAGAAAGGTGTCAAAATACACAGTGCATCACAGTTTGTTGCATATGGGGCTAGCCACAGACCAGTCAGGGTGCCCATGCTGACCCCTGTCCACTGCCGAAGTGCCAACAGTGGGCATGTCAGCATCAGAACTGGACCACAAAGTAATGGAAGAAGGTGGTCTGGTCTGATGAATCACGCTTTCTTTTACATCATGTGGCTGGCCAGGTATGTGCATGTCACTTACCTGGGGAACACATGGCACCAAGATGCACTATGGAAAAAATGGAGGCAGCCGGCTTTGGGCAATGTTCTGCTGGGAAACCTTGGGTCCTGCCATCCATGTGGATGTTACTTTGAAATATACCACCTACCTAAGAATTGTTGCAGACCATGTAGACCCTTTCATGGAAACGGCATTCTCTGGTGGCTGTGGCCCCTTTCAGTAGGATAATGCGCCCTGGCACAAGGCAAAAATGGTTCAGGAACGGTTTGAGGAGCACAATAACGAGTTTGAGGTGTTGATTTGGCCTCCAAATTCCCCAGATCTCAATCCATCCGAGCATCCGGGTGTGCTAAACAAACAAGTCAGATCCATGAAGGATTGGACTTAAAGGGTCTGCTGCTAACATCTTGGTGCCAGATACCACAGCACACCTTCAGAGGTCTGGTGGAGTCCATGCCTCGACGGGCCAGGGCTGTTTTGGCAGCAAAAGGAGGACCAACACAATATTAGGAAGGTGGTCATAATGTTATACCTGATGGGTTTACAGCACAATTGTAATATGTATAACTTTTGCGATACCTTTATTCTTGTTGAAGCTTGAAAGGCTCAGTCTCATTAGCCTTCCACTTTTACACAGATTTGCATGGAATGCATTGGCTTTTGTTCTGATTCATCCACATTGTGTCCAACAATGTTCTTGCAATTCAGGCAAAACATCTTAAGAGGTTTCTTTTATTAAGCTTTCATAGGAGAACAGCCACACGGCCCTGGATCTTAACCCCCACCACCAAAATGTGTCTAAACTCCAAGCTGGTCTACAAAAATGCTTAATTATTGCAGCATTCATTCAAAAAGAATCTTTGATGCTGTAGCAAAACCAGCCAACAGACAGCAAACCAACTTAGGCTGGTTTGAGCTCTTGTTTTTTTATCAAGGAGGCTAATTAACTACTTTGGCTTGTTTAAGAATTATTTATTCAAATTATGATCATCAATAAATGTAACTATGTATTGAACATTGGTGTATTTTTTTCATATTTCTGTTTGATTTGCTTCACACTGCTCTGCTTCACATCACACCTAAAAACATCCCTCACGACCGTATTGTTTCATTCTCATTCAAATCTTTTTATCTATTTATGACTGCGACAGAGCTATGTTCTGATTCAATCATAGGAGAAATCTTTCTGTGATACTGAAATATGCATCAAATCATTCCACTGAGGAGTTTGAATTGTTGAAATCTAATTTCTTTGTACCTGTAAGGCCAAATTCACATCAAAATGCATTCTATAAAACTTTGAATCCCCTGTAACACGAGACTCTGTGTGAAACAAGCATTCTGGGTACTTCAGACTTTTACTGCCGGTGTATTTCAGGCTGTGGAGAGCATATACTTCAACTCTACCCAATTAGTGTGGTGGCTACAAGCCACAAGGCCCGGTCTGAGCCCGACAGTCTCTGCATGGCCGCCGCACTGAGGACGCCCACACAGCTCTGCACTCGGTCGCTCTCACACACAGCTGCCAGAGACACACTACTGTTATTCAGCATCTAAGACCTCCCTCTCCACACCATGACGCCCACACTCACACACACATATAAACACTGAATTCTGCACTCATTAGGGTGCATACGAGAAGAAGAGGAAGAGCGAGAGAGAATGTCCACAGAGGTGAACATGAACAAAGACAACCAGAATTTCACAATTTTTTCAAAGTATGTGTGTGAGGAAGGCAGAGAGTGTGTGAATTTGTGCATGTGTGAGAGGGCGAAGCGAGGATTAGATGCACATGCAGGGAAGTAGCTGAACGTGGAAATTCATTCGAACAAACTTTGTGTCTTTGCATATCTTCGTAAACGCGAGCAAGTGTGGGCAGGTATTTATGTTTAGTGCATTTGAGTGTTTGGGAGTGTGGGTGGGTGGGTGAGCTGCGCACATCTGTGTTTTTGTGTGTGAATATATCTGTGAGAGAGCATGTGTGTGTGCGAGCGTGGGCTGATTTCTAGCGCTTGGGTGTGTTTTGGTGTGGGTGGGGGGTATCTGGCATCCAAAGATAGGGACTGGTACTTGGAACCGTCTGGCTGTGTCTGTCTAAGCTTTCCCAGCAAACTTTCCCATGGCTCCAGTGTGGAGTCAGAGGTCATCGCTCACTTTGGTGAAAATTATTTTCTGTGATAGACTTAGGCTTGACTGAGCCCTCTGCTGCCATGGACTTTATATGATTACAAATTAAAGATTCAAATACGATCATATCGTTTCTGTTAGTTTAGCCAGATTTTTGACTATCAGCAGTCTGATCCACTAATGCCATAACTAAAAACCACTTAGACAAGAAAGGCCTGTTTGACTGAGAAGAAAAGTGGCCAATTACAGTTTGCTTTGTTTTTACATGCTGTTTATGGGTCGGTTTATCTGTTTTACAACAGGCCAGTGTGGTGACTATCGGTAGCCTATATAGAAAACATCCTAGACATTAGCAGAAAATTGTGATTAGAATCTTCAATCTCAATTAATGTTATAATTAATAGTATAGTATAGAACTGATTATTTCATTCCAAAATAAATAAATAACCATTTGAAAGTTTCTGTTTTCTGAACAAAAAAAAAAAATACATACATATATATATTGAGCAAGGATTCAATAAATTGATTAGAAGTGACTAAGTTTTTGATTATTTTTCTTTCTTTTCTATATTTATAACTTTTAAAACCTATACTCTTTCAAACCTAGCCTGGCGTGGCCATACTCAATTCTAGAGTGAAGTGGGCAAATCAGGTTACACAGTTGAAACCATCCCTCTGTTTATGGCCACACCCACTGATGAGGTTACTACTATTACTAACCTGCAGAGACATATACTCGGAGCTTTGATTATGGTTTCAACCGAGCTAGGAAAGACCTCAATTGAATAGACCCACAACCAATCAGAGCAACGGAGCGACGCGTAACGTTAGTTGTCAAATGTCAACAGAACTCAACTGCTCTGTGTTGCCAAGTCCGTGTTTTTCTCCATGTCCGCGGGTTGAAGCGACCCCAATTATGTGATTATATAAACCCAGGAATGCGAATTTTAGCAGGCAACCATGCCAAAATAACATATTTTGCCAACCAAGAGCCCTTTTTTTCCAGAGATCCCCCCCGGAAACTTATTGTTTTGGGTTATAGTTTTGAGTAGCAACTGTGCGCGACATTGCAAAAAAACGTGGCAACCCTGTCTGCACGCGCGATGGATTAAGTAACGTTACAAGAAAAGGATGAGTGTAAACGATCTTTGCCAATATTGTAATAAAATAATTTAAGGATACACGGAGTACTTACCAACATGATCATCGTTTCTGAGAGAAATAGTGAAGGTGAATGCATATACGAACAAGTTCTCCGTTTAGGATAAGAGCAAATTCAACCCAAAGCGCCTTTGATGACGTGGATGATTACGTTATTGTTGATCATCTGTCCATCATCGTCTAAAGCCCGCCCTGACAATTTCATTGGTCCGAACAGTTTCTGTTCAGGCATAATAACTCCTCTATGGATCGAGGCCAGACCGAATTGCCCGAGCAAAAAAATGTGTGGGCGGGGCTAAATTCGGCTGGCATCCAGGCTATTTCAAACCAACACCCTGGATGGTAATATAATTCATCCAAAAATGTAAATTCTAAAAGTTTAAAGGTTTATTTTAGAGCTTTCTCCTGTACAACTAAATTTGAAAGAAAGACAGACAGACAATGAAAGGAAGACACTTACTATGATCATGTGCTAATTGAAAGGCAAATTAGAAAACTACACTACACAGAGGATTTGAGATTTGTGTTAAAGTTCCCTCAAATATACTGGAACGTTTTGTTGATTTTTTAAGCACGTCCCCTCATGACCAATGACAGTGTAAACAGAGCACAAACTTCCTGTGTAAGAGAGTAAATGTTTATTGTGTGTGTTTGTTCATGAATGGGCGTATCTTTATGTGAGAAGGGAACTGAAAGGAGAATTCTAAAAAAAACAAGCTTGGCGTGGGACGTGGAGTGGAGTTCTATGACCCCAGAGTGCCACACATTCATATACACAGTTGTATATGAGACACTGGAGAATCATTGACCTGTATGAAGAGCAAAGAGGAAGAGGGACTGTGAACGGATGTCTGGTATCAACCCTTGAACTGCCTCAACAAGTAAAGTATTTGTTAAATCATTTTAAGAGTTGAGGGTTTTTTTCACAGTTTTGCAATATCACTAGGGGCCTGTCAATTAAAGCAAACACAAACATGTTTGATAATGGGTGTTTTTTGAACATGTGACATTTGAAACATTTCTGGAATAAAACATCCAAATATTTTTTCTTTGTCTTTGTTTTTTTTGTTTAACTTTAATGAAATAGATGGTATATTAGGCAGTTGTCACTTTAAGACCGCATATAATGATATAGGCAACACATTCAATTTAGTTTACGCTCACTTAAAATTATAGTTTACCCTAAAATTTAAATTAGGTCATAAATTACTCACTCTAGAGTTGTTCTAATGCCGTATGCCCTTTTTACTTTTATGAACCAAAAGGAGAATTAAAAAAAAGTCCTGACTTTGGCCATTGGTCTTCAGTGCACTGCTATGAAAAGTGCGCTTTCATGTGACTAGCGCAACAATTCACTCCACCTCACCCAGAAAAAGTTAACCGTTGTGTTCGTCGTAACAAGAAGTTATTGCGTTCACATTTGTCAACTGTCATTCTCACTGTCATCAGACAAACAGAGTTATGGTTATGAAGGTATTTTTGGTGCAAAACAAATGAACACGTGTGCGAGTGGAATTTGTAGTTGTAGAGCATATCTACACATGTGTATCAATAAATTTGAAGTCACATAGAAAAATCTTTTAGGAGTTGTAAACTTGTAGATATCTACAACAGTTAGGCCTAAACTTTCACACATTCTTCACTGCAGGTGCACAAATCGTATTCTACGAATCACGCATCAAGAAACTCATACGCTCACATTTTTGCTCCAGTTGCTGCAGTGAATATGGTGCAAAACGCATTCACACACCCGTATCAAAAATGTGGAGTCACGGACAAATTTTGTACATCTAAACAAATTAATACGTGAATCCATGCAATGAAAGTTGCACACTTGTAAAATATTTGATCACAAATACATTACTTTTCATGGATATTTTTCTAAAACAATCACAATTCCAATTTCTACAAGTGCTTGAATCTGCTGTTCCGAGTCTCTAACGCAGTTTTTTCGCCTTCAAATGACAGGTTCCGCGCGCTCTCACTTTTGCACCATATACTACGTGAAATGTAGAGCAAAAGTGATTTGTATTGACTCCATAGATTTGTACTTGTGTGAGGCAGTGGCAGGCCCTGTGACTGTTCAGAGAGCAGAGAATTTCGGATCAATCAGAGGAGCTCGTTGCACGGAGCCCCTTACGGGACGTGGTGGTGGAAAAAAAGTAGGAAGGGAGGAATTAGAGTTTTATTTTGAACTTAGACTTAATAAAGAAATAGTCAGTGCTTCAATGAGTTCGGTAAAATTGCCAATATATTCACAGGTTCAAACTTCCTGGATTAATATCTCATGAGCTAAACGTTGTTAAAACACAAACCTCGAACGTAAACAACGAGCTACAAACCAATTTTCTCGTAGCAGCAGATTCAAGCACTTGTAGAAATTGGACTTGTGATTGTGTTAGAAAAATATCCTAGAAAAGTAATGTATTTGTGATCAAATATTCCACAAGTGTGCAAACTCTCATTGCATGGATTCACGTATTAATTTGCCGTGGAAAAGCATGTGCGTATGAGTTTCTTGCTGTGTGATTAGTAGAATAGGATTTGTGCACCTGAAGAATGTGTGAAAGTGTAACTGTTGTGTTGTGTTTGTAGAAATCTACAACGGTCCGGAGATATTTAACTTAGTGAAGAAAGTACATGCATCCCGTTTTGGTCATCTTGATATCTCACAACGTGTGTGCTTTTTCTGGGTGAGACAGAATGAACACAAACGTGCACGTCACATTGCCATGCACTGAAGACCAACAGCCAAGGTCAGGATTTTCATTAAATAATACATTACATTTTATTTCATATACTCCAAGAACATTTGGAATATATAACACGTGTCGCACAGGATCGTTCTGTGATAGCCTACTTTTGAATCTTTTCTAAAAAGCTTGATGCTGGTCAATGTTCACTGTGCGAGCAGGAATTTTTTTTAAAATGTATGACTCATTCTGCCTTCATGTGCTATCAGAATTAATGTAAATACTAGTAAAAAATTGGACATGAATGCACTCTAAAATCAACATTGTATTCATATACAGGTGAACAATAGTCGCTTTTCCACCGTCGGGTCGAACAGTTCTTAGAATGGTAAGGGACGATTCCAGTTGTGTTTTAAGCCTGGTATGGTACGGTATGGCACGGTATGGCACAGCACGATTACAAACAGTTCTCGGCCCGGAATTCTCGGCCTGGTTAGCTAGAACAATGGTGGTAAGAATGTTTGTAGTGACATCGCCACGGATTTGTCACTTTTCTGTTGCCGGGCTACCGTTTCTCTGTAGCTGGCTAAGCATGCTATTTGAGCGATGTAAATACAGATTAATAATAAATTAAAATAAATACTTGTACCCAAGTCACATCTATCCAATCACCTGCTTATTTTTTTTCTATGTTTCTTATTGGCCAATGAGGGTCTTTTTTTGTTTGTAAATTTAGTAAATTTAAAATATTCAAAAAACAGTCTGGCCAATCCAGGGCTAATCTGGCTGCAGCCTATGCAAGCCTGTGCGTTAATCCACGCCTGATCATACACCATCAACGCGTTCACGTATGCTGTGCACTGCAGACAGAGTGAAAATGGCTGACAAACAGATGTTTAAGTTCATTATTGTAGTACTTTTGCTCACATACTGTAAAGTTCTCTCATCAGTGAATGACACATGAGGTAATTCAATAATGTTGTGTCTGGACCTCTGGCTTCTGGTCTGTGCGAGTTCATTTGTTTTGGAGGAGGTGTGGCTTTGGACGGCAATTTGCCGTGGGATTGTATGCTTTCAATGCTAGCAGGCTAAAGTTAGCATTTCCCAGATAACCAATTGCACCTTTAACATTTTTATTCCCATCTGCAACTCTTGCAATCTCCAGTAGCTCTCAAATTGGAAAATGTGTGACTATTTTCATCATGCACCGGTACATGGTCGTCCAATGATACAATGTCTATTTTTTATTATGATAAATTATATCTAATAATATATTTGCAAAATCAAGTGTTTCTGAAGTGGCTGGGCTGGGCAAGTGCTAACTTACTGAATATGACTTAACATGATATAGCTTTTGCAATGAGAAACTGACCATATGAAAAAAGAACTGAAAGTATCCAAATGACTGGCCACACACTGAATGGAAGATCAATAACTTGCATCAAACCAGTTTAACAGCGCTCTTGACTTTACAAGACAGGGAATCACATGATGAAAACATCACAAGCATGAGAACCGTTACGCTGTCATATCTATCCAGTTAATGAATAAACAAAGCATGTGACATCCTGACAGTCACAATGAAAGGACTATAGACTCTCAAGAATCTGAACGTGAAATGCTCACAGGGAAATCCTACAGAAATGAGAATACCAGGCAAGGGAGATACCATGATCACAAAATCAGGTTGAGGAATGAGATTAAGTCAATCAGTCTGAGCTGCATTCACACAGAGCTCATGGGGGGCTGTAATATCATGTCAGTGACTATAATTTGGTATATGATTAAATTTCACCCTAATTCCCTTATTTGCTACGGGGATTGAGCAGTGTAATCCCTGCAGTTTGAACACAGATGGCTCCCAGAGTGCTTTGCCCCAGGGAACTCTTGTCACACATCAAGGTAGCTTTGCTTTTATGAAGGCTATGTTCAGTGTATGGAGTAGATAAACCTACTTATGCTGTCAGCTTAGAGGAAAAAATTCACCAAAGAACAAATTTCTATAATAATTTTATTATACATTTTTGCACTTTAACATTATTTTTCATGAAAACTCGTAAAATAAATAAAATGTATTTTTTTTCTGAAAACGTTTTATTCTCAGTAGAATTCTAATTAAAGGTACACTATGTAGTATTTTTGCAGTAAAATATCCAAAAAACCACTAGGCCAGTGTTATATATTTTGTTCAGTACAATATCCCAAATGTTTCAAACTATTTGTAGATTGTGAGAAAATTGCTATTTTAATAAAGGAGCCAGGACGTCTGAGCATAGCGCCTGAGGGAGTCGCCTGTCAATTGCGTCATATCTGCGTTACCCCATATCTGCCGCCAAGTGAACGCACAGAGTAACGTCATAACATAATTTTCAACACACTCAGAATGTCTAATATGATAAACAGAGCTACGTTACCTCATGACCTCATACTCATGACCGGAAAAGCGGAAATAGCGCCGGCGCCTGGCGACTGTGTCCTGTCATAATAAAAGTCCCGCTGCTCGCGAGGCGTGTTGTTCTTCTCATTAACACGTTAACGTTAATAATCACATCCATCAACATGATTTCTGCCAGAGTCCTATCCCGATTCTTTTCACCGGCTGTGAGGCGAAGACCACATGCCCAAAGATGCTGTGCTCAAACTTGGCGTCATCAAACTACGCCTTTGTTTTGAACAGGCGCCCTCTAGCGGACAGAAAAGTTGCATAGTGCACCTTTAAATAGTTAAAACAGGTCACATCGCTTCCGGTTCAGGTCTTAAATGTGCAGTGTGTGATTTTTAGCGGCATTTAGCGGTGAGGTTGTGAATTGTACCCCCCCTCCCTTTCGGAGCACATAGACAAGCTACGACACAAATGACATCATCGGAGAGAGCAGAGAGTGACTAGCGCTCTGTAGAGAAGTTTGTCCGTTTAGGGGACAAACTAGGGATTTCACTGTAAGGTGACCCACGGTGTATGAAAATAGAAATGGCTCATTCTAAGGTAATAAAAACATAACGGTACATTATGTAAGGTCTTTAAACTCCACTGAAAACATAGTTATGCATATTATATTACATTTCTGTCAATAGATCATCATAAATATGACACAATGAACCTTTAAGTATGTGCTTTGTTAAATATAAAGCTGTTTTAAACCTTCAAAGGAGCTTCCAAAGATGAGAGTAACCCATAGGCAGAGGGTGAAGCGACCCAAGGGTTAGGCTAAGCAGATGTGTTACCTACACATCCCAGCATAAATGCTCCCAATAAATTATTTGTTATTAAAGCGGCTATGTTTACAAACCACTATAATTTGAACAACAAGTCTTACCTAATACAGCAAAACCATGAGCAAAACAAGAGGATTTGCAAGAGTGCAGATCTCAGGACTGGACAAAACTTTTTGAGCATTTTGAGCGGTGAGTGGGTTCTAACTTAAACACGTCTGGCCATTGCAAAAAAACTGCCTACCTCAAAATCTTTTCCCTTCCTCTAACCTTGCCACTCAATGGAGACCACATATAGTTGTGACAAGAATAAGATAGGAGTCATATGACAGTTTAAGTTTCCTCTGGCTTCCTTTACGATCCCACATGAAGGTTTTACAGTCTGCATTGCTATCTCTCCTGAAGCTACAGCAGAAAATCTATTTCTGAGGTAAGAAAGTAAAAAAATACAAATAATAATAAGATAATATTTTGTTTAGTACTTCTACCGTTGTAGATAATGTTGTATGAGATATATCAGGTCAAAGTGTATTTTCTCTAAAGTGAAGAATGGTGTATCAACCTGCTAATTTCAAAGCACCATGTTAATACAGCTAGCTAAACAATGGGTGACAGTGGCGGGGGACAACCATCCACTTACATACAACTAAGAATTTTTTTGTGATTTTAATAATTCTACTGAATGCCTATGTTTATGTCAATTTGCTCCTGCGCTCTCTCACACACACCCATATGAATGTGCACGTACAGACATGCACAAATAAACGCACACGTGTGCATGCACAAACACACACAATATGCACATACACTCCCCATATTCACACATATTTTATTGTTGCAGCCATTCATTTAAAATAAAACTGCTGTTGTGGCATATCACTTGGAGTACCCTTAGTTTTTGTGCATTTTGTCTACCTGTTACAACTTATCCCAGTATCTGTTACAGCCTACCCCAGTGGTAGTATTTGTCATCATTTCTCAAAGTCTGTGATATAGTTGGAGAAATTTAAATTGTTGCCATTTTTAGTAGACAAATGTGGGTACTTTGCCTAAAGGTTTCAGACTTGTAGCTAAAAAAAGGGGTAATTTTAGGTGCTAAAGAAAAAAGTGTTACAACCATAACGGGTCTCCCCTACTGTTTTTTTTTCAGCACACATAAAAACTACAACTGCCAAAGTGTGATTTATCATGAACTTTTTGTTTACCACTAGCGCATACTGATGAAGTTTTATTCTTCTATAGAAACTTGTACCGTAGCCTACGAGTCAATAGGTGTCATCTTCGTCTACATGCATATCATACCCAGGTTTAATAGATCCATGTCGCACAGTGTGATTTGTAATCTTATAAAATCATGCAGTTTGTCCTGGGCTTAAGAGGGCCTAGTACCATTAAAACATTCTTAGTTTCATAGCTTAAAACATCCTCCTTATAAACAAAGCATTTATTTAATCAAGCTCCAAAAACAGCTTGTTTTGATACTGGGTGATTTGTGACATCACACGGGCAAAAACATTTGCATGTGCCTGCCTCCAGAGCAAGACATCGACGAATAGTTATACCTCACACAATAGGCCCCGCCAACTGGTGTTTAGTCACGTAACAGCTGACATTAGCATACACTGGATGATCGTGTCAGAGGATGATATGTTTGTTCTGAGCATTTTGTTTTGTATATGAGGCACACTGTAGTGAGAGTTGGCAAAGAAACATTTGTTAAAAGATTAAGCAGCCAACTGCATTGGATCTGACAGCAGCTGCATCACAAACCACAAGTAAATTATTGCATAATGTCTGTAAAAGATGGTTTTATATGGATAATGTTTTTAAAACACTTACTCGCAGGTGGGTGTTGATACTGTTGTCTTATGCAATGACGTAAGCCAATCATAACAGACTTCAACTTAAAGGAGCAGCCCCTCAAACCAGATCATTTCAGACAGAGGGTCAGAATGAGGGTTGAAAATTAGACATAATACAAACAAATCCCATCATGCAGGAACTCAATGCCTGGTGAATTACACCTGTGGTTAATTTGTAGGTGCTTAAATACTGCTGGCTAAATTTAGAATATGAGCTAGTCGTCCAAATAGCCCTGTCAAATGCAAAGTGCCACTGCACCAAACACAAATTTCTGTTTGTGGGTCCAAGTAATTATGCACTGCCAACTCCCTAGAGTCAAACTCTGCATCCAATATTCCTCACAAAGGACTTAAGGGCTGCAGCACGGGTGTGTGTGCTGCCCACGTCTTCCTGTGTGTTTCAGGGCACCACCTACATTCGAACACAATAATGACCAGTGTCCTTCCCACCCCCTGTACACACACCACGTTAATGAACTGTAATCACATCTCTGGGCCCCTGGTGGACCTGGCTGTGTGGGTGGGGCTTCTACCACTAGCAGAGTCTGATTGCCGCCCACCCTCCCATCCATTTTCTGCACAGCATGGCTAATGAGGAATGATCCAACCAATCAATGTGTAACCTTAAATAGAGAAGTGAAAATAAACAGATTAATTGAGGGTCATGCAGCCCTGACATCTCTCTAACCATGGATCGTTATGTGATGTGAGGCAATAAACTGTGTTTTTGACACACAATATATATATATGAAAAATGCTTGGGTACATGAGCCACAATCACCATAACAGGAATAATTATGTAAAAGAGATTAAATGAAAGGTGTAATATTAAAGGTATATGGACACTACTGTCAATAAGATTACTTTTATTCAGCAAGGATGCATTAAATTGATAAAAAGTGACAGTATAAGTCTTTAAACCATTAAGGTTCTTTCTATTGATCAAAGAATCTAAACAAATAATATGAAACATTTCTTGAGCAAAAAAATCAGCATATTAGAATGATTTCTGAAGGCTCATGTGACTCTGAAGACTGGAGTAATGATGCTGAAAATTCAGCTTTGACATCATAGTAATAAATCACAAAAATAAAATACATTTTAAACTGTAATAATATTTTCACAATATTAGCCTACTGTTTTCACTGTATTTTTGATCAAATAAATCAAAAACATTTAAAATGCATACCAATCCCGAACTTTTGAACTATAGTGAATTTTATCACAAGCTGTGAAATCTGCCATTGATAACTCAATTATTTTACCATTTTCTTCTGTGGAGCCAGATGTGCAAAATAATGATAATTAAAAATAGTCTTCATGACTGTTGATGAACAAAAGTGACAAAAAGGCACCTTAAATATAGAGCCATATGATTTGTGCATCATTTTACAAGTCT
This sequence comes from Gobiocypris rarus, assembly GCA_023029165.1. Taxonomy (NCBI): domain Eukaryota; kingdom Metazoa; phylum Chordata; class Actinopteri; order Cypriniformes; family Gobionidae; genus Gobiocypris; species Gobiocypris rarus. Next base: position 39,991,937 of record CM040910.1, read on the forward strand.
TTTGAAACCATACAATAGTGGTGTGTAAGGAATATACAATGTATGACCGAAAGTATGGACTACATGGCAATTTTGTTATATATTTGTGGACCACAGTCACTTTGAACTGCATTGTATGCAAAAGAGCAGCATGAACATTCTTCAGATAACCTACTTTTGTGCTACAGCAATGTACACTGCCTTTGGAATGGCATGAGGATGAGTAAATAATGACAGAATTTTCATCTTTGACTGAACTTTAATTAAAAAAACAACAACATTTAGCACAAAGAAAAGCATTAAAACATTCAAGCATTCCCTCAAGTAAAAACTCCTCCTCAGCATCTGCACTACTTAGAGTTCTGACAACAAAGCAAACAAGAGTTGACGCTGAGTTTTTAATGACCCAAGACAGCGAGAATCTCAGGAATATAATAACTCTCAATATGTTGTTCAGCATAAAGCAATAGATGAAATCACACAGCGTAACATATTTTCCAAAACACCCAGTATCTTTAGATGGAATCGTCTGTTTTTTTCAATGTTTGATGTTTACCAGACAGCAATTAAAAACAAGCTCTGCTGAGGATTGGTTCGCCCCACTCATCCGCCTACCTACAGAAAGACTCAGCCTCGACTGATTTTTTCAGCTCTGTGCTCATGTCAATCACCACATTTGCTCTCTGCAGCCTACCATCCTATCCTCCTTTAGGAAACAGAACGGAAAAAAGCATAAACAAGTGCAAGAAAACAAATGAAGAAGAAACTGCCAATCTTCCAACTCGCAAAAACAAAGATCACAAAAATGTTATGTGTGCTGCTATTATAAAACACGTGACACAAATGACTGCAGAACATGTGGCCTGCCTCTTGAATGATCACAACATCAAAGGAACAGAAAGACAGAGAGAGAGAGAGAGAAAGAAAGAAAAAGAAAAAAACACCAACACTGAGCACTTTCATGGGATAGAAAGCCTTGTGAAAGCCTTATTTGCCTTCAAAGTTCTCCAGCCATCCTGGGTGTAGGACGGGCTTAAGTGCACCAACATAAGGCCCAGCTCTGTGGGTGTCAGATTTTAGCCCACTAATCAAAAGCTGAGAAGTCCATCTAGTTTTGGAGAGGCGTTTGTCCATGGAATCAGCTCTTTGCCAAAACCTCTTTTTGAAGTATAGACCAGAGATGTTTTCATGAAACTAATGTCTCATTTTGAAACTTGCACCTCCAAAATAAGGAGAATTAAGAAACAAACACAAAATTAACTGAAAATTTAGAGCCGCACTGCACAGTGACCATTAATGCATTTTACAATTAATAAGTGACACAAAAGTCTATTTTCTTTCCAGGCAATACACATACAAGTACAGCTCCTTGAATGAGGACATTTCAATTATCTGAGCTAAAACATTTCTAAATTTCAATTATGTGAGTTAAAGAAGCTACATTTATGCCAGCTAATAAGGAACGTTCTTCCAGTAATGTTAACAGAAGGTTTGTTTAAAGTTATCTGGGCTTTAATAATGTTCTTAAAGGTGGGATCTATTGACAGAAATGCAATATAATATAAATAACTATTTTTTCAGTGGAGTATAAAGACCGTACATAATGAACCGTTATGTTTTTATTACCTTAGAATGAGTCATTTCTATCTCCATACACAGTGGGTCCCCTTACAGTGAAATCACCATTTTGCGCCGCCATGTTTCTGCAGTTGCCCTATACGGACAAACTTCTTTACAGAGCGCTAGCTACTCCCTGCTGTCTCCAGACGACGACATCTTTGTCCTGTGTCAGCCACCATAGCCTCTCTATGTGCTTTGAAAGGGAAGGGTAAGCAGTTGCAATTCACAACCTCACCGCTAGATGTTGCTAAAATGTACACAGTGCTACATTATCATAAATGCAGCATCTTTAGCTCAGATCATGCTGAAAATCTATATATTTATAGATACACATGTAGTAGTCTAATGTAGTAGTTCTATGTGTAACATAGACTGCAATGTATTACCAGTATCACCAAATTTACATCTTATTTACTATTATCTCTTAAAGGGATAGTTCACCCAAAAATAAAAAAAATTACTCAGCCTCAAGTTGTTCCAAAACTGTATGAATTTCTTTCTTTTGCTGAACACAAAAGAAGATATTTTGAAGATTGTGGGTGACCAAAAAGTTGATGGGCCCCACTGACTTCCATACTATGGAGAAGAAAAAAAAAAGATGGAAATTAATGGGGCCCACCAACTGTTTGGCTACCCACATTCTGAAATTACAATTGTATATTCTTCTAAATATTATTGTGTGTTCAGCAGAAAGAAATTCATAAAAGTTTGGAACAACTTGAGGGTGAGTAACTGATGACAGAATTGTTGGGTGAAGTATCCCTTTAATATTCTGAACCGCAGTGTCATGCAATGGTCACAAAACCATATGAACTCTTTTGTTAAAAATGTGAGGAATAGACCCCATCATGACCAAAAGTATGGACTACATGGCAATTTTGTATATATTTTTGGATCAAAGTCATGGTCAATTTGAACTGTCATTGGATGCAAAAGAATTATAGGCTACTACGGTGCGCGGACATCCGCACACCCTGTCCGCATGCAGCCACATTTTTGTGATCACCCGGATGGTGCACTTACAACGGTGCTTGTGTGAGGAGTGCTTGAAAACAAATCCACTAGACGGTGCACATGTCTTGTCCGCTCATGGAGTAAAGTCTACTTTGAAAGGCTCGCGCCCTCAACTGAACAACACAAGATGGAGCAGAAAGCTGAAAACGAAGTATACCCAGGCCTTAAGAGCTGCATGAACATTCTTCAAATAATCTCCTTTTGTGCACAATGGAACATAACAATGTAGACTTTGAAATGACACAAGGATTAGTAAATAATGTTGTGGCGTAATGGTTAGAGTGTCGGACTTGTAACCCGAAGGTCACCACAACTGAGGTGCTCTTGATCATCCCTGGGTGGCGCAGCAAAAATGGCTGACCAGCAGTGGGCTCCAGGGTTTTCTTCCCACTGCTTATCTTTGTGTTTGCAACTAGACATTTTAAGAGTGCTTTATATTGCCCTTGAGCAAGGCACCAGGTTTTCAAACCTGTCCTGGAGGACCCTCAGCACTGCACATTTTGTATGTCTCCCTCATCTAACACCTGATTCAACTCATGAGCTCATTATTAGAGAATGCAAGACCTGAAGTGGGTGTGTCAAATATGGGAGACATTGGGGTTGGGGGTCCTCCAGGACAGGTTTGAAAACCCCTGACCTAACGCAATCCCCGGACGCCACCCTTACAGAAAGAAAATATATTTCCTTGTGAATGATCAATATATTAAATAGTATATGGTATATTTGAAAATATACTGAATACTATTTTGTGTTAATATATTGAAATATATAGAATAATACATAAGGAATTGTCACTTTTCATAAATTGCAAAATATGATTTACTAATAATAATTTCATATTCAGTAATACACTTCATAATGTATAGATATACTGTATATGTGATCAGATATGGTACTACATGTATAATATATTGCAGATATATTTACTTATGCAGTATGAGCACACTATAGAGAAATATATAATGTTATATATTTCCAATCATCAGCCTAACCACACTGGTGACCCTAAAAACTCAGACATAACAGAAAACCTTTAAAGAAAACCAATAAATTACTAAATAATTCAACTTAAAACACTAACAGATCTCCCATAATATTAATATTGAGCAAAACATATGAAATATTTTACTCTCCTTTAACAATCAGAAGCTAAGCATGGGAAGTAGAAATCAGCTGCACCTCATTCCGTGAATGTGTGTATATATGTGTGTACAATACATTCACATTTATATGGGAACATATTTGTGCAATATATACACCGATCAGGCATAACATTATAATACTTCCTTATATTGTGTTGGCCCCCCTTTTGCTGCCAAAACAGCCCTGACCCATCGAGGAATGGACTCCACTGGACCCTTGAAGGTGCGCTGTGACATCTGGCACCAAGATGTTAGCAGCAGATCTTTTAAGTCTTGTAAGTTGCGAGGTGGGGCCTTCATGGATCAGACTTATTTGTTCAGAACATCCCACAGATGCTCGATTGGACTGAGATCTGGGGAATTTGGATTTCAAGTCAACACCTCAAACTTGTTGTTGTGCTCCTCAAACCATTCCTAACCCATTTTTGATTTGTAGCAGGGCACATTATCCTGCTGAAAGAGCCCACAGCCACCAGGGAATACCCTTCAAAGGGTGTACATGGTCTGCAACAATGTTTAGGTAGGTGGTATGTGTGAAAGTAACATCCACATGGATGGCAGGTCCCAAGGTTTCCCAGCAGAACATTGCCTTCCCCAGGTAAGCGGAGCACACGCACCAGGCCATCCACGTGATGTAAAAGAAAATGTGATTCTTCAGACCTTGCCACCTTCTTCCATTGCTCCGTGGTCCAGTTCTGATGCTGACGTGCCCACTGTTGCCGCTTTCGGGGTGGACAGGGGTCAGCATGGGCACCCTGACTGGTCTGTGGCTATGCAGCCCCATACGCAACAAACTGCGACGCACTGTGTATTCTGACACCTTTCTATCAGAACCAGCATTAACTTCTTGAGCAATTTGAGCTACAGTAGCTCGTCTGTTTGATTGGACCACACGGCCCAGCTTTTGCTCCCCACATGCATCAATGAGCCTTGGCCACCCATGACCCTGTTGCTGGTTCACCACTGGTCCTTTCTTGGACCACTTTTGATAGATACTGACATCTGCATACCGGGAACATCCCACAAGAGCTGCAGTTTTGGAGATGTTCTGACCCAGTCGTCTAGCCATCACAATTTGGCCCTCGTCAAACTCGCTCAAATCCTTACATTTTCCCATATTTCCTGCTTCTAACACATCATATTTGAGGGCAAAATGTTAACTTGCTGCCTAATATATCCCACCCACTAACAGGTGCCATGATGAAGAGAAAATCAGTGTTATTCACTTCACCTGTCAGTGATCATAATGTTATGCATGATCAGTGTATGTGCACAACAAAGGATGAAAGTTGGCTGATAAAGTAGATACAACTTTATGAATATTACATGTAATGCTATTTTCGTCTGCATTTCAAAATATTTGATATCTATCAATATATAGCCATATGGTCAATGCATATATTGCAGTATATTGAAAAATATAAGCACTAGTTTCCCATATATAGAAATGTATGATGTAATATATCGCATTATATTTTTGAATACATATTTCCATTTATGTTTGTTCCGTAAGGGTGCCCACTGCTCTGGATGTGTGTTTACAGTGTGTGTGTTCAATACTCACTGTGTGTTCTTGGATGGATAAAATGCAGAGCACAAATTCCACGTATGGTATGGGACACCATGCTTGGCTACATATCACTTAATGACTTTCATCAGTGTAAAGTATTACCAAATTTGCATCTTATTTACAGTTTTCTCTTATTACTCTGAACCAGTGTCGAGCAATGGTCATGAAACCAGATGAGTTCTTTTAAGGCCCTCAACTGAGTCTGCATCAAAAACGGGACTTTCTGTACCTTAACAAAAACCACAAAACCTTCCATAACCGACGTTTTTTTTTTCTTCTTCTTAATACTTTCCCCTGTGGGACATAACCTTGTAACTGTCTACTGAAGATAAGCCTCATTGGAGCTTGTTGAGTGCATGGAGCAAAATATCTGCAAAACTATTTAGAGTTATTAAACATTTGTTATTTAAGATGATGGAGAAAAGAAATCCACTCTTTCATGGGGAATGAGGTTAGAATCCTTCCTAGAAACCAAAATGACAGCATCTGCATTAGTCAGATGCTTGCTGACTCCATGCAAGCGTAAGTGACAGTGGGTCTCAGCCTGGCGTGGGTGTGCCTGTCAGGAAAAGCCGCTGTTGTCTCTGCATCCTAGAGAAATGAGAAAGCAGCCGCCTGCTGTGTCTACACCCACCACAAAAATCCCCTTCCATTTCAAAGGGCGAAGACTGCGCAGAGATGACATTTTCATCTGATCTCTTCTAGATTTTGGTTTAACGTATTTCTTCCCACCACTTATCTTTGCGTTTGCAACAAGACTGCATTTGCAGGGCTAGACATTTTAAGAGTGCTTTTTTTTGCTGATAGACAATGTATTTTCCACGTTCTCTACATTTAGCTAGGTTGTAATGATAAATACATTTCCAACACATTTCTATCAATGATTTTAAAGTTATAACTTTTAAAAAATAATATATAATTTATTGAGATTTTAAAGAGCCAATAACATGCATTAGACCTGAGCATAACTAGAAACATGCATATTCACTAAACATATTTGAATTACTTTTTAAGGTTTTAATAATTTCCATAATACAAATTGCAGTCAGTACTTATCCCACAATGCAATGTGCGCAACCTTCTTTCAGTTCCAGTGTGGTGAATCTTAGCATTTTAGTTAATTATAAATCTACTATATTTAAATGTTTATTTCTTAAATGATAACGAATATATATATATGAAACTAGTTTAATAGTCTGAAACAACACTGGTGTTTATTTTCAAACCGTTGACTGAGGATTAAGACCTGACTAATCGAGCACTATACTCCCAAATACACACCATTAAAAACATGAAATATATTATTTTGTGTATATAACGACGTGTTTGTTTTATAAATAGAGATTAAAGTCTCTATACTTGATAAGTGAGTAAATTAAATATCGGGACTTATCATCCACTCTGAATCTGTTAGTCTGGTCTGGGTTACACGAAGCCCACCGAATTTGAAACCGAAAACATTAGCTTAGCTCATGTTAGCTTAGCGGGCCAATCATTAACCTGCTGTGTCTGTCAAATTCATCCATTTAACACAATACTCCGCAAAACATGGGGATGTTAGCTGCTTTTATACCCGTTTTAACCCTATTGTGTGTTTACTGGCAAAGTGCAGAGGGAAACAGAGGATATTCATACGCAGGTAAATGACTTGAGCCATATGCTAAACAGACAACAGCATAAACAAACATCACTAAAATTACAAATCACTTACATTCAATTCACATTGTGTAGTGTATATATGGAATTTTGAAAGTGATAAAATCCGAGACTGCAGTTAATTCACTCTTTATATGTTGTGAACTGTGTGAGCTGGACACAAATGATGTGTGTCAAAATGGTGAGCTCTATAACATTAACGTTACTTTTAAGTTTTAGTAAAGTTAAAGTTTATGTTTTGTATTTTGAAGTTTGTTTTGAAGTAAAGTAGACTGTTCAGTTAGAAACGAGTTACTGTATATAAGAACCGTATTAAATAAGCAATCTATGAGAAAAAAAAAACTATTTTGTGTACAGTCTTTAACGTTATGTATTAGTATAATTTTTTGCTTCCATTGTACAATAACCAAATTGTTTGTTTATTAACCAGTTTGTTTGCATGTGTCTGTAATCTTACCATGGTCTTTCTAACCTGTTCTTTTCGTACCATAAAGTCACCATGAATCTAAATCGACATTCCTTGTTTTCATTGAATATTACAGTGTTTATTATTATAAATGATTTATCCATACAGATCGCAGCAATAGCAAACCACAACCATCCAATCTATTCCAGAATGACAAAATCAAGTCTCGCCTTACATTTTGTCTTGTTTGAGAAGCCATTTCACCCTGATGTACTACATCGCAATAGGAAAGAAAATAATACTGATTTTAAGAACATCTGCAGTCTCTCTGATACTCTTTTTCACTGGTTTATGTTCAGGAATCATTCATTCAGTCTCTGTTTCACATCAGATCCATATTTTTGTCAATGCAGAAAGAGAAACTTTATGAATAAATGAACGTGTTCTTAGCACAATCATTTTAATTAACATTTTATGTTTATTTGGAACAATGGAGCTATTCTAAAAAAAATGTGCTAGTTACAGATACAATAGATACAACAGATACAACTGTCATATATACAATATTGCTTTTAAATACCAAGAAAAAAAATGGTTTGGATATGATTTGTTAATCTAGACTGATTGTAATCTTATAATTGTGTTTTTGCAGATTTACCAAATGTAAGGTTTGATGTGACTTTTATGGTTGAATTTCAGACAGTAGCAACACATGATCCTAAATATCTTAAGGACTAAATATTTGAAGAACTCTAAAAATAAAGTAAAATAGCAGTAACAAATGTGCATTCATTGTAAACCAAATCTTTTTCTCTTGCTTTCTGTCTTTTTTTGCATTTGCCATTATATGCTATAATGGCAAATGCCTAAATTGGCTTATGGTCATTCTTCCTAAATCAGGGATTTGAACCTATTTGACCTAAGAATTTATTTTAAAGCACCCACAAATTTTTTTGTAAGTGCTTTATTTGATTTTAAAATAATACATTTCTAATTAATTTATTAATCATTAGCTTTTCTCAACACACAAATTCCTTGCAATAACAGTTCCCTAATGAACCCCAGTTTGGGAAACCCTGCCTTGCAAGTGATACATCTATTTATAAATGATAAGTGAGCAATACTGCTGGATAGAAGCAACCACACATCAACATGTCAAATTTTTGGAAAGTGAAGATTCTGCAGCTGAATTAGTGAAGTGATTAGGCAGAAGCTTGTAGCCTGTGTTCTTTTCTTGGATGCTTCTGTGCTGTTTTACACATAGATAAGAAGAAAATGGATGGTGGGGATCCTTAAATTAAAGCAGAGGAGTAATTGTGATCCTTTCCTGGTTCTGACAGATTGCACCTATGTGAATGGAGACCGTGCCCACGAGTATTCTGGGAGTCGATGCTTCTGTTACAGCTCTGGTACAGTAATCAAATGGAAGGACATCTGGTCCACATTCAAGGTAATATATTACATCCTGCTATTATTTACTTTTCCTTCAGTGTTTTTTATTTATATATTGGAATGACTTCACTTTAAATTGAAACTGACAAAACACATTCTTTTCACAGGTAAACGTGACAAGTGATGAGGACGTCTTTGTCGTGTTCCCGATGGAGACCCGAAATTGCCACCATCCGGATGATCTTCTCACGGTTACTAACTGCTTTGTTGAACACTATTGGCCGTCCACTATCCAAAGAGAGAAGGCTTTGGACATTCCTCTGGTTGATGAAGATGTCTGCTTCATGACCAAATCGGCTAGAAGCAATACTGTGTACACACTACACGTTTCCAACAAAAGTAAGCATCACGCACCTTATCCTCACACAGAGTACTTGGGCACTGAATCATGATTGTTTCTTTTCTATTGCAGGGTTAAATAGAATATGCTTTCTGCTTTTTGTGTGTGGGTTGGTACTGTTTTTAAGAGCAGGAAACATATGCAGGTAAGTGGCAATTTAGCTCTAGTTAGATGTTCTCATCTAGAGAAAATCTACAGCAGAATGTCAGATTTAATTTGGATCAAGGTTTTTTTTGCAAACCTTGATTGAAAAAAAAAAATACAAATAATTACACCACGCTTGTCTCTGTCCCTTAAACATGAATAAGATAGAGTAGTTTAACTAAATAAATTACAGTACATTTAAATAAATGAAAATGATGTCACTATTTACCTTTGTGTGTCGTTTTTTATATTTAAAATGTGGAACCAAAAAAGATTAGAAAAATCTTTATACAGCTCTTTTCCATGTAATGGTAGTTTATTGTAACCTCATCAATCATGCTTGTGTGGAACATTCTAGTCTTCTGAAGCCATACAGTAACTTTGGTGGAGAAAAAAAAGAAAACACGCATTTTTGCAGAAGTATATTGCCTACATTGACAGGGTCTAACGACAGGGGGAACTTTTTTTGTGAAATGTAATAATTGTTCACTGAAATACTATTGGGTAAATTGGAAACGTGCGCTATTACACAGGCCAAAAAAAAACATACATTTCCGACAGGGAATGGAAATTTCAAAGTAGCACATTTCTGGCTGTAGCATTGTTTTTCAAAGAAACAAGTATGTGAACTCTGCGTGTTTCCTAAATATCTGCAAACATATTATGGTATTTTTATGTTTTAGTACAGTCAAAAACTTACATACAGCACCTTTAAAGCTAAATTGAGTTCTTTTTTGCTGCTTATTGCACTTAAAAAGTCAAATACACACAAAATAATGTCAAAAGGCATTTTATTTTGATTATACTTAGCGAGTATTCACGTAAACACAGTCAGTTATGTTCTAAGTGAACGGAAACAGTTGAGAAAGAAAATGCATGTGTAACAGAATAATGTATCTGTGTGTCAGGTCTTAAAGTGACAGCAGCCTAATATACAGTACCTGCTGTCAAATTATAATATTAAAGGGATGAAATGAAAATTCTGTCATCATTTACTCAACCTCAAGTTGTTCCAAACCTGTATGAGTTTCTTTGTTCTGCTGAACACAAAAGAAGATATTTTGAAGAATGTTTGTAACAAAGCAGATAGAGCAACCATTGACTACCATAGTAGGGAAAAAATACTATGGTAGTCTATGGTTGCTCTATCTGAAAAATAAAGGCACATAGTTTTGAAAATGAATAATCTGACCCAATCTTCATGGTTTCCAGGAGCTCACTGTTTTTCTACACAGCCGGAGTTTCATTTGGAGTCATCGCCATATTTGTCTTCCTGACACTTCTCCTCCGAAACTTCATACCAAAGGTGTGCAATGCTTCTGTCACAACCTTTATCATGATCATGATTACACTCTATCATGTTTCATCACTGAACAAACATGTTGGATGAGTTTAAACCTGTCAATGCTGGTATTGTCTCTGCTGATGAGATTAAAGATAAAGGAAGGTGGAGACTCGCCCTTCAACACAAACAGCTGCAGGCATGAACATCATTGTAAGGTTTAGTGTATAAATCAGGGGTGTGCAAACAATTACAAATTGATTGACAGCTTGCAGTTTTGGGGTAGGTCAGAAGATCAAGCACATTCACTAAGGCTTTTCTCCCCCCCCCCCAGCGAGGGCTGTTCCTGGTGTTGTTGGGCGCTGGCTCCAGTCTGTCCTACATGGGGATCCAGAGAGTGTTAAATGAATGGGATGACATCGTGACTGAGCACTGGATGGAATTACTGGGTAACTAGGCAACCTTTCTGTTACAACCCATCTTGCCCTGTTTTCCTTTGCAATCATCTCATCAGCCAATTAGATCAGACAGTAAGCCTACACTAATGTTAATAAATGGTCTTTCAAATGTACCTTTGTGCAGTTTTGCATGTTAGTCGAATGCCTCGTGTTGTCTGTTAATTTGCTTGCCGCGTTCTTTATACAATAGAATAATTACTGTACATGTCATTTAGACAGATTATCCTTCTACACTCTCGCTGCATATTTCATCAGCTGAAGCGCACACGCCAGAATCGTAACAGTCTAGAGCAGATTGAGATTCACCTTTTGTATTGTATATCTTGGCTCTGTTAGTGTTATAATATGAGGGCCAAGTATTTTGAATGCTGAAATGACTGCCTCTTGACTGCTCAATAGATTCTATTCTCTGCCAAATCAATTTCCCTCTTCAAGCACTCGCAGTATGTAAATGCATCAGTGTTTGAATGCGAGAACTACAGGCATATTAAGATTAAGGGAAAGAAGCTGCAGTGCCTCTGGAACATTGATTTCTATGCCTAAAACAAAAAGGCTCTGGGAGGATTACAGCCCAAGTGTGTGTCTGTTTTCTGGCCTTTTTATATCCTCTTCTTCTTCTTCTTCTTTGTTTTCACAGATATAGGCTACTGGAACATTAGAACAATAGTTCACTCAAAAATTTGCATTTTTTTTTCATTTTACTCACCATCATGTTACATCATCCAAACCCGTCTTTCTTTTTTCCCCCTTCCTTTCTTTTTCATACAATTCCATACAATGAAATTGTCTGGGGACTGGGTTTGTCAAGCTCTAGAAAAATCATTAAAATGGTCCAAGTGACTCATGCGCTACAGTCCATGTCTTGAAACCATGCAAAGACTTTGTCAGGAACTAAATTTGTTATTTGTTATAGACTATAAAAATTGCGCATTGTTTTGGGGTTTAATTGAATAATTTTTTATTTTAGAGCTACAGATGCCAGCTGTAGCTCTAAAGTAGCCTGGATGCCAGCTGAATTTAGCCCCGCCCATAACATTTGAGTTCAGGAAATTTAGTCTGGACTTGATCCGTTGTGGAGCAGCTATGCTCGAACAGGGGCTGTTCGAACCAATGAAATTGTCAGGGTGGGCTTTTTTACGATGATGGACAGATGATAAACAGTAACGTAAGCATTCACGTCACCAAAGAGCGCTTGGGTTGAATTCGTTCTAATCCTAAACGGAGAACTTGTTCGTATATGCATTCACTTTTACTATTTCTCTCAAAAATGATGATTGTGTTGGTAAATACTCTGTGTATCCTTAAATTCTTTTTAAAACACCGGCAAAGATCATTTACACTCATCTTTTTCTACTTCTTCCAGCGTGTGTGCAGTTGAGTTCTGTTGACAACTATGCGTCGCTCCATTGCTCTGATTGGTTGTAGGTCTATCCAATTGAGGTCTTTCCTGATACGTTGAAACACGCCCCATAATCACAGCCCAATGGAGCAGTATCAGACTCATATACTGACAAGAGTATGACGACGTCAGGCTAACAGTTGAGGGTATTGTTACTAAATAATGTCCTAAACTTCACATAAAGCTTTCGCATAGCTTGACAGTTTTTTTTATCATGGTTTTTTTTTGGTTCTTTTTGGAGCTTGACAGGTCCATTCCACATCCACTATCATTATCATTATGATATTATCAAATCATTATCTAGAAAATATGGCTAGGATGTAATTTTTTTTAAATCAATTATTTTATTCAGCAGGTACAAAAGTGACAGTAAAGAAATATAATGTTACAATTTTTTTTAAAAACTTCTTTCAAAAAACATTAAAATAAATTGACTGACCCCTAACTTTTGTATGCTAGTGTAGGTTAGGTTAACCCAGTAAATAAATATAACCAGTATTGTTACATTATACTTCACCGTTGTTCTTTTGTTTGTATATTGCTGTATTCAGCAATTTGTTGCAGCAGTAGCACGTGATGTTTGCATTCAGTGAGTGTAAGCTCGGAACATACACCACGTCATCCACTGTTTGATATTTAAGGCCCACAGTCACACAATGCATATTTTAGCAAGTGAAAGCTTGTCTTAAAGGAATAGTTTACCCAAAAATGAATGACCTTGATGATGCATATAGTTCTATTGTTACTGTTGCAACTGAGTGTGCTTTGTATGTATTATTACTTTTGGTTTATGGGCTGTTTATGAATGACAGGCAAGCTCACTCTGGCTGATTCTGTCCAATTCAGATTGGGCATGCATTTTAAATGTTACCTTGAGGCTGGGACATACCAAGCTGACGGTCAACCCTCGGGTAATGTTGGGCTGTTTTTGAGCGTTAGTCGGCTTTGTTTTTTCAGCTTTTTTCTGCACTGTTGGCTTTAGTTGGATGCCGTTAGGGTTTTTTGGGATGATTCAGTGTGTTAAATCGGCGTTAGGCCGTCAGGTAAGTGAATGAGAATAAAAGCAAAAGTGATGAAAGCTAACAAAAAAGTCAAGACGGGACAGACAGAAGGCTGTTATGGCCTAAATTTACGTCATCTTACACGAGCATTAGAATGCACAAATATTTTCATAATATCATGAGCCGAGTGGAATGAAAAAAGTGATCAGCATTATTGATATTAAAAATGGTAAGCAAGCGCTGCTTTGTTTACGGGTTGTATATTTGCAGTCCTAGTTTCAGTTTCCCTATTTGAATGAAGAAAATAGATTATTGATACAGACAGATATTTACTTGCATGCAGGCCCAGAACGCATGTAATAAGTCCTTAAGTCCTTTTGGTGTGTTAAAGCGCAGATTTTTGGCTGAGACGCAGATGACGACAAGCAACAACACAGTCAGCTTTCATCGCTGTTAGTTATTTTGATGTCGGCTTGTTGTGTCCCGGGTTTTAAATGCATAAAGCACCCTACACCTTTATGTAGCATCTTTGTACTATATGAATGTACGGAATAAGGTAGATTAATACCAAGCTAGACATTTAAAAATAATTTAAATATAATTTTAAAATGTCTTATTTTCTTTTTCTCTTTGTTTTGCAGTATATGTGCTCATATCAGGCATATTTAGCTTTGCTGTATGCTATAAACATGGCCCCATCACCAACAAACCCACCCTCAACTTTATGACCTGGTGTATGCAAGTAGTAGGCATGGTGTTGCTTTACTATGGGATCACATTTCCCCTGCCTACTACGTACTGACTGCGGTCCTGTTGTGCTTGAAGATTCTGCCCTTGGCCTGGAGCCTTCTGGTGTGGATTTGCAGGTAAGGAAAACACAAACTGTACTCAGAATTTCTGAGTGAAAGGGCAGGGCTTTAGTTTAGGGTTCAATTCTCACTATTAACTAGTTGCTTATTAGCATGAATATTACTCTAGGATATTGGCTGATTATTAGTACTTATAAAGCACATATTAATGCCCTATTCTGCATGACTGTATTCTATATCCCTTAATCCTACCTAATCCCTAAACTTAACAACTAATTTACTTACTGTTAATAAATAGTAATTAGGATTTTATTGAGGCAAAAGTCTTTAATAGTGTAAATTGGACCCTAAACTAAAGTGTGACCATATTCCCTAGCCAAATAGGAAAGTTGTTTCCAGTGAAAAGCCACTATTTCTTTACAGATATTCACATCTTTCTTTTTAATTCTTTAATACTGGGTATATTTACCACATTTGTAGATTTAATATATCTTTGAAATATATACTTCAAAATCGGCTTTTGATCTGTAAGATTTTTTATGTTTTTAGAAGAAGTCTGACTAAATTATATATTTTATTTCTGGAAAAAATAAAATACATAATTCTCTCGTCTCAGGGGGATATGAGGGGGGAAAGTACGATAACTTGAATATACTCCCGGGTTTCTACTGTTACAAAGCTTAATGCTAATCGCTGAAGAAAGAACAGTAATTTTGATGTCATGTTGACTTTAAGTCTAGGGTAGAAAGTGAAAGCTAATTGTATGATGAAATTAAGCTTTGAACAATTGAAATATGTAATCCGAAATATTTGTATGTATGAAATTCTGCCTTCAGACTGTTCTACTCATTCCTGAACTTGTTCTGGAGGAGGAAACGGCACCCTGTCAGGCTACTGACTGAGGAGGAGTACAGAGAGCAGGGAGAGATCCACACCAGAGCCTCCCTGGATGAACTACGGGAGCACTGTAACAAGCCTGGCTTTCCTGCATGGGACACTGTGTTGAGGCTCAGATCACCGCAAAAGTAGTTAAACATTTGTAATTGGTTTAATTGCCTTAAATGTGTTTGCCATTTTGCATGGATCTTTGAGCGAAGGAGAAAAATGCTATGAAATGCTATATGGCCCTTTAAAAAAAACAAACATTTTATTTAATGTTTCTAACCAGTTGTCGCCGTCTCTTTCAGGTTTGCTGAGTTTCTGCGCAATGGCAGCCACATCACTCAAGAGGAGCTTCAAAATCATGAGAATCAGTATGGGCTTGGTGGGGCGTACTATGAGAACGTGCTCTTTAACAGCAGCTCCAGCGACACCCAATCGCAGCGAGGAGACGCAGAGGACAATAGCGAGGACGAGCTGGTGAGAAACAGTCCTGCAACCCTAAATAACCTCGCCAGTACTGCTGTATACACGCCAGCTGTCTGCCCATATCCCCCCGTCACCTACACCCCTCAGCCAGAACCCATGGATCCAGAAGACCAGGATTTCTTTTGAAATTGCAACTTGAAATTGCAACTTTTTAAATTGCACAATATTTTTAGGAATGAATGACTGTAAGGAACATTAGTAGGTCCACAAGGATTGTAAAAATAATTGTTCTCTCCCATTTGTTTGTTTAAGTGATCTCTTTTAGGCAGCGTGGGCTGTTACTATTTTTTTTTTTAGCAGTTTGTATTCTCATACCCAAGTGATGCAGAGCTGGGAATAACACTGTATTGTACATACATTATGTTAATAGCATGTGTGAATAGATGGTGACTGTGCTGCTCTCAGGTATATTATAAAATCATCAGGACGTTGCAGTCGACTGCTCAAGGGAATGGCTCAACACATACAGTACAACAGCATTGTGTAATTTAAGGAACTAGTGCCCTCTAGTGTTGGTAAAAGAAACGGGTCACCCAAAAATGCAAATTCCTTTGTGAAAAACAAGTTTAGCAGAATCTCCAAGTTGCTCTTGATCATGTAGTTAAATTGAATGGAGATGTGTGCTTTCCAAAAGCTCCTAAACCAACATCACAGGATCTACATTTCTTGTGCGCTCTAAGTCTTCTGACGTCAATATGAGATAATATTGTAGTAATACTATAGCAAAATGGATTATTATTGAATAACAACTTAAAATAAAATGATATCTATTCCTCACAGAAAGCTCTTCCAGGGGCCGTTCAGCATTTCACTGATACCTTTTTTATGTTTTTATACTACTTGACCATTTCGCTTGAGTCTCTCGTTTATCGGCGTCGAAATTGACATGACGTTCTGCACCCAAGTTAAAATACGGGAACTTCCATTCCACTGCTCGCATTTGTAAACGCACAAACACGTTCTGTGTGTCCATTATGAAGCCATTCACTCAGAACGTTTTGTGCTGATTTTCCATTGTTGTTCTTGGTAAACATGCGCTAGACGGACACATTTGACAGTTGCGCTCCGTCTTTCGGTGGTCTTGACATGGTGTTCTAAAAATAGAACACCATGTCACACCCCCCCTCCCCTCAGAAGAATAAAGTGGTTTATGTGGAGTAATTTTATGGTATTTTGATTAAAAATGAAAATATCTCACAGAATTACAGTTTCTGCTTTCACTCAAGTTTCTTTGCAAAAGGTTTTTTCCCAAAGAAAACTGTCAAGTTTAGGGGCTTTTGTAGAATTTTTGGGTGACCCATCCAACTAAAGTGGATGGTGTGCATTGATCCATACAGGTTTATATATATCTACATCCTGCCATTTTATATTCTTTCCTTTTTATAGAACTTTTATCAGAAGAGAGAATGTATGTTTTCCACATTAATGTAAAATTTTAATTTATATATTGATATCATAAAAAAACAACTCATGGCTAAATTCTCAACCAGAATGTTGTATTGTGTCTTTATATGTAAACATTTCATGTATTTTTCATAGTAGAGTTCAATTTTACACAAATCTGTGAGCCAGATGGTTTCAGACTGGCAAATCAATACCTTCCAATGGTACGTATAACTAAACACTTGCTTTTACAGATGAGATTACTGTATATATTTATCAGAACAGCATGGCTTTAACATTTTATATAGTTTGTAGTTTATTTTTTAAATTTGGTCACAAGTTATATGGAAGCACGATTAGCAAAATTACATTTTATACAGAGTGCAAAGCAACTATGCTTCACTATTGCAACATCAAGTCCCATTAATATTATGCTGAAGCACCTCAGCTGTTGGATTATAACCATTAGACATTCAGTAATGTTTAGATCTCAACACAGGCATTGACCTTTAAGCACTCTGTACAAAGACTTGCAGGTCCTTTGCGGTTAAGGCAAGACATCAACTGTGGCAGTGCAAAGCATATCGATTCTATTGCCTCGGCAAACAACCATTTGAGAATCTAGAATACCCGTCGGTTACCATAACATGGTATGTCTTTAAATCATAAGGCTATATCGCAAAGAATTTCAGTTCATTGTTGATTTTGGTTGTGCTATTGGGGGCAGTTGTTTGGAGTGTCCTGGCAATGGAGTTGAGTTTTCTACTGGTTCTTTTCTCCCCGTGGATGGAGGCGGTTCTTCCACAGGACGGACAGGATGTGCATTTTGAGGAACAAATGCACTGGCAGCAGGTCCTTGGGAGGGATATTCTGCTGGACTTGATGTATTGGGTTGCGATGACGTGAATTCATCAGCAGGTGGCGTCGATGAGGTCTGCTCACTTGTCTCCTACAAGAGGAGGACATAACATGAATAACAGCATGTAAAATGTGAAACATTTATGATAGACTGAAGTGAGGTAAAAAAAAATTAATGATTCATTTAAAAAGTCATTTCACCCCAAAACTAAACATGTAAATAATAATTATAAAAAATAAAACAACCCAGCTTATTTTAGTATCCTCCATCCTCCAGGATGCCTTTCATTGTGGTATTATTTTCTTATCATTTTTCATTTTTAGAATAGAATGTATTAATGTTATTTTTGGGGTGAAATATGACCTAGATACAATATTGACATGTTTCTTGAGATTCACCGACCAAGCATTTGTTTGACTTCAAAAAGTGATGTACGAGTCACTGCTTATAAACATTGTGTACTTTACAATCTTTACTAGATCTTCTTTCGACAGCCAGATGACAGTCAGTCACTTATTTACATTGAGACAAATGCGACATTAAACATACAGATGTCTATGTAACAAATAAAGCTAAAGCTTTGACACGTAATATCCTCATTCAGAGAAGAGAAATGTGGACACATAGCAGTTGACGCAAAGCCGAATATTTTAACAATGGACAAACAAAACTGACAACAGAAAAACATTTATTTTAAGAAGTGTGTGGTTCAATGGTGTTAGTAAGAAACAAATCATCCAATAATACATAGAGAACAAAAGAGGAAGTGCAGTACCAGAATGTGACAACTGCATGCTTTGTGAAAAAGTCAAAGAAAGTTTTTCCTCACCTTTCACCTGAGAAAATGACAGCATGAATGTAAAGAGAAAGAGTAAATGATTAGGTAAAAAGGTATAAAATATAATTTGCCATTAGTATGAAAATGTTTACATTTCTCTATATTGGTTTTCACAGTAATTTCATGCCAAGATGACAAGTTAAAGGGTTAGTTCACCCCCCAAAAATGGAAATGACCCCATGATTTACTCACCCTCAAGCCATCCGAAGTGTATACGACATTCTTCTTTAAGACAGATAAAATTGGAGTTATATTAATAAATGTCCTGGCTAATCCAAGCTTTATAATGGCAGCCCAAAATGTAAAGCCCAAAGAAAAAGTGCATCCATTCATCATAAACATACTCCACACGGCTCCGGGGGTTAATAAAGGCCTTCTGAAGTGAAGCAATGCATTTGTGTAAGACAAATATCTAAGTTGAATAAAGAAGGCGGTCCGTCTACAAATAGATATTTTCTCACACAAACCCATTGATTAGCTTCAGAAGGCCTTTATTAACCTCCCGGAGCTGTATGAAATACTTTTATAATGGATGGATGCACTTTTTTGGGCTTCAAATTTTTGCCTGCCATTATAAAGCAGTGAATATTTTTTAATATAACTCAGATTGTGTTCGTCTGAAAGAAGAATGTCATATATACCTGAGGGTGAGTAAATCATGGGCTAATTTTCATTTTAGGGTGAACTATCCCTTTAATACAAATAAATGAGAAAATTTGCAGGAAAGGGTCATGAAACAAATGTTAATAATCAGCAAGACTGAAACTTTCACCACCTTACGTCCACATCCCAAATCACAAAGGGTGCCATCCTACCTGCGGGGCTTGACTTTCACCAGAGTTGTTGTTCTTTGTCAAAGCCATCATATCTCTGATCTGATAGAGGGCGAAAGCGATGGTGACCCAGGGGGAAGCAGACACCACCCAGGCAGGCTTATTGGTATCTTCTTGCTCTTCCTGATGCCTGGTTTTCCTAAGAGATGTCTTTGATTCAGAATTTGGCGGAGATTGGTTCTGCACCAAGTCAATAGTTGCGATAGGCACTGGGCTGGAGGGTACTGGGATGTTCTCAGCCAACATAGAGTCCTCTGTGAAGAGCACAAAAGATGTAATCAATGAGCTGTTGCAGATTTTGCTGCAGCAAAATAAAGTTTTTGTTAAACGGAGGAGTAACATACTTTTATCCTCGTTCTGACCTAACAGCCACTGTATCAGAGAGAAGATGAGTAATGTGACCAGAGAGGCCATTCCGAGGCATCTGAAGGTTTCTGCAGCACCTAAACAGGACGTTTGCAAGATGAAAAAGGAAGCATGAGAGGAAACAAGCCTGATAATATCAGATGTTGTGAAGTTATTCACACAGGAAATTACAATCTAAACGTTTTCTAGTTCTTTTTGATGTTTTTATTAATAAAATGCTGTATAAAATCAGGCAAATGATATTTAAACAGATCCCTTTGTAAAAACCCATCAGAATATAGATATAAATATAGAATAAAACTAAAGTTTGGTGTATGTGTGCTAAGGATGCCTGAAATTTCTGGCTCAGCCCATGAAAAGTAAAAAGAAAGAGTGTATTTTGGATGTTTACTTTACACTAGTCTGAAACAACATATTATGATAGCTCAGAATCGACCAGTGCATTAAAGAAAACAATGTTTTGCATGTAGTTTCTTACCTTAAAGGGATAGTTCACCCAAAAATAAATGATGTCATTAATTACTCGCCTTCATGTCATTCCAAACACGTAAGAGTTTCATTCATCTTTGGAACACAAAATATCTTTTTGATGAAATCTGAGAGCTTTACTCTCTATGGACAGTTACGCAACTACCACTTTGACACTTCAAAAAGTTCATAAAGAGATTGTAAAACTAATCCATATGAATTGAGCAGTTCAAGATCAAACATGTTACGTAATACACAGGAATGAACCTCATTGGTTCTTGCTGGAGCTCAAACGTGCTGCGTAACACACAGGGTAATGAACCTCATTTTTGTATGTGAATAAAAGCCTGAATTCAATCTGTTCATCATATGAAGCGATATGATATATACATTTGGACTAAACCGCTCAATTCATATGGATTAGTTTTACAATCTTTTTATGCATCATATTTAATCAAAAAGATCTTCATTTGTGTTCCGAAGACGAACAAAAGTCATATGGATTTGGAACAACATGAGGGTGAGTAATTAAAGACAGAATTTTCATTTTTGGTTGAACTAATCCTTTTACAACTGAGTCTGATTTTTTGTAACTGTGCCTAAAGATACATAAGCATAAAATAATGCATGAGGAACATGTATGGAATGTCTGTGACATCACTTTGTCTTCGTTGAGGTCATACCGAAAAAGTTGACTAAAACTCCTCCAAGCATGGCTCCACAGCCTCTCCCTAGCCCCAGGTGCAGACCCTGCAGGATCCCCTGAGCCGAGGTGCGCAGGGCTGGAGGGACAGCAGCACTCAAATATGAGATGCATGCCGCCCACACTGATGCATGTGTCAAACCTGCACGACAGATCAACATAAATAAACAATTGTGCATCCGCTTGAATAGATAACATACACTATTCATGAGTTCTTTGTAATATATAGGACCACAACAATAAGACAATATTTGCAGTTGCTTAACCAAACAAATTTAAATAAAATAATAATGAAAAGCAGCTCTATATGAAATATGATTTTCATCTGCTACAAGTTATTATTATACAAAATCTAGTTATTTAAAAAAAAGGTTTATAAATATGGTAATGCCCATTTTGTTATAATATAGTGGATTTACCATACAAATAAAAAGGTACTTTATCTCATGATTATTTGGTTATCACACACTGTACTTTTTTTATATTCTATTAAGTGTCTTCATAACTTGCATATGTAAATATGCAGTCTTGCCTACTGCCGGCAAGCTAACTAATGTCCGTCACACCCATGTGAGGTGGGAACAGGGCCGTCCTGTACAGCATGTCAATAGTCAACATGTTTGCAAGATAATAGTGGATAAAGCGGCTAAACAGGCTTTCAGGTCCTGACATTTCCCCTTCACCAGTACGCTGAAAAAAGAACTTTACACAGAAAAGGAAGCATTTAGTCTTCTAAGAACTGATGTTAAACTATTTTTTTTTTTACCAAGTATCAAAAGCACATTTCTTTCAGCTTTGAAACAGACGGCAGTCTAAACCTGTCTGTTTATTCCTAAACTGTAACCGTGTGATTGCAACAGGGTGTCTGTGGTGAAATAAGGTGTCAGATGTATTGTAAAACAGCTGAATCATGTCCTTAGATGAACTGGAAGTCAGCTGTGGTCTCTCAAGAGCACAGCCCTGCAATCCAAACTCCCCTTCCTGTTTAATAATGCCACTGCAGCAACATTAAAAAAAAAAAACACCTTATTTCTCACCTTGAAGCACCTCCATGGGTAAAACTATCCATGCATTCTCCAGGTAGGAGATGTACAGATAGCGTGCAGTGTTGCAGGCCAGTCCGATATAGAGGACTCTGAACAGAGAATGCAAAAAGGAGACAAACACAATTTCATTACATTACATTTCATTCAACCATATATATATATATATATATTAAAAAAAATGTTTTTATGTACAGTGAAAATGTCACTCTGGGTGTGACTAAACCCTTTGCTTTAGAAGGCCTATTGTAGTTAAGGCTGGGTGATGCATTTGCTGGTGATGTCAGTCTCTATTCTGACATCCGAATGAATGACTCACTCTGTCCTAAGGACGGGCTGTCTGGGAGCGTGACCACACGAGAATTCACTAGTTCTAATCTACGAACACTGAATCTCGCACAGAAAAAAATTAACGTTAATGTAATTAAGACCAGTTAAATTCAAATAATGTTTCCTGGAAAACAACTCTAATCTCATTTCAGCTCTACTAGAATCACCAAGTGTCAATTATAGTCATTGTGAATGATTCATCCATATGGTTCATTCATACATTTTATTCTTTTTTCCTAGTAATTATCAAAATGTCATAACTTGATCTTCAAGCTTAAGGGATAGCTCACCCAAAAATGCCACCCTCAAATTGTTCTAAACCTGTATGAATTTCTTTCTTCTGCTGAACACAAAAGATTATATTTTGAAGAATGTTGGTAACCCAACAGTTGATGGGCCCCATTGACTTCCATAGTATGGAAAAATCACTATGGAAGTCAATGGGGCACGTCAACTGTTGGGTTACCAACATTCTTCAAAATATCTTCCTTTGTGTTCAGCAGAAATGATGACAGTATTTTCATATTTGGGTGAACTATCCCTTTAAACCCCACCCTTTTTTTACGATCACCTGCAAGCTCGCAATCATCCAATCGATGGATAGAACAAAGCCCCCCCTCCTTAATTTTTATTTTCCAATAATCTGTCACAAGATGGAAGAAATGATCTGTTGCTACTTCTGTTTCTTCGTGACTTAAAAGCCACGATGTCGTTTTCCGCCATTGGAGGTCACTTAATCAAAACAGAGGCGAAGTTTGATGACACCTGGATTTTGCGGAGCTTTTATTATGCCGCAGACGAGCGCTTCCGCTTCTTCCGCTCATGCGTACGCAACGTTGTTTTATCTTATTAAGTACATTATTTGAGTGTGTTGAAAGTTGTTATAATGCTTCTCTGTGCTACTATGAGACACTTATTTCACACTGCATTAAGCTAGATCGATATTAGGCACGTTAAAACATGGTATTCGCAGTAAATCATGAAAGCAAGATTTAAACAATAAAAGACTAACTGAGTTTCTAAAAAAAAATTGAGGGTTACACTGGTATGATGTCATTGATAGGTAATGCACAGACACAATCTGTGTCCTGGTTAAAAAAGCTGATTTCTCTGGATTTAAAAATTGGGATAATGTAAGTACACAAGTCAACAAAATATGTAACACTGTTCTAGTGTGTTTTTTTGTGTGCCTTATAAATCAAATGATTGTTTCCAAACAAATTTCTCAAAGACTGTCCCAGTCTGTCATTGGTCTAATAAATACATAGCCCCACCCCAACCTCACGCCAGTGATTGAGTCAGAGGTGCTGTTGTCAGGCTGGTCAGGAAGCTCAAACACTGCAATGTTCTGTCCCACAGTGTTTACACATTTTGAATCAACCTACAAATGGCTTACTTACAGTTATGTGTATGTTAAGCATTACAACACAAAAATCTTTAAACTTTCTCCAAAAAACTGCATGCAAAAGCAGCTCTGGAAGATATCCATGCAAATGTTAACTCTACTAACCACACAGAACATCTCACTGTACACCGCGTTGGCTCTGCCACACCCTTTGTGCCTTTAGAAAGCTTTAGAATTGATCCACAAAAGAAGCAAGCTCAGTGGATCAATGCTGGAAAGCCTAGACAATGTGTGATGAGACTAATGGCAAGATAAAGTTACACGCCTCTCCGCAGGCATGACTGAAAATAGGCCACTTAACGAAGGCTACAGAGACAAACCTGAAGGTATCACATGGATGAACAAAACATATTTGCCTCCATATGAAGATTAGCTTTTCTTGATTTTTGAGAAAATGTATTTAGATTTTTTAAAACAGGAATTTATTGCTAATTTACAACAAAAAAGTTAAAATTTAGCAAATTACTTTTTTTAAATCATCAAAATCATTTTATAAAATAATATATTTTATAAAGAGTTGTATAAGAGATAGTCACAAATGTGAGATATGGAAACACATTGTAAAATATAACGGCACATTGTGGAGTTAAAGTCCAAATTGAACATTCGATTTCATGACATTTTACAATCAAGTTGAAATAGTCAATGTGGTAAGCCAAAAAAAACATTTTATATTCTGCAGCTACAGTTCTGTTACACATCTAGTTACTTCTACACTACGGTCCAGTTTCAGAGAAAGGGCTTGGACTAATCAGGCCGTTTAAGTAGCTTTTATAAACATGTCTTAGAAAATAACATTGACGATAAGCAGCTTGAGACAAAACAATGGCACAGACATATTTTAAGATGTGTCAGTGCAAGCTGCTTTCAGTTAGAACAGCTCAAACATGAATTTTATTCTGGGACTAGCTATTTTAAGCCTTGTCTGTGAGAAACCAGGAGGACACTAAATGTATGCCAACAATGTTCTTCATCATATTAAAATAGATTAAAATAGAAACAAAACAATTCGCTTTTCAAGCTGTTGACCAATATAACATCTCCATAAACTAGGAAGTGGTCACTAAAACGTCTGGCAGAGATACCGCCAAATGCTACCAGTTAACATCATTAATAATACAAAGCCTGAGCCACCAGTACAACTTGAGCTATCACTTAAGGTGATTTATCTTGTTCACTCTGAAGAGCCGGTGCTTTGGGAAATGCCACACACATGAGAAATACCACAAAGCAGATAGAGGATGTGAGCAGACCTTTCCATGTGCCTGTTTACCAGTGCCCACAAACGCATGGTAAACATCCTGGAAAAAAGTGGTCTGCGTCTTGGATGTACATTGTATGTCCAAGCTAGGCAGTGCCTTTTTAGAGCTTGGCCAAAGTCAACAATAATGACTGAGACTGAGACATATTTAAACAACATTTAAACAACCTTTGGACTTCTCCTGTGCGCCTAATATATATGGCACAAATATACCTGTCTTTAAGTGTTAAAAACAACATATGGCAGAAGAAAGAAGTGCATTTAAATCACTTTTGACCAAATGTGCTTGGTTGTGTTCTCATGAAATATTGAACTACCAGGATATGGTAACCATTGCATGAAGGCAGTGCTTTGGCACAGATTCAAAATACATAAACCAAACCTACCACACTAAAATAAAATGGTTGCCTCTGCCCAAACAAAGATTTCCTAAACACCCATACCTGAGAATTTATGCGTCTTTAACTTTTGTGATTATCAGAAGACATTTGTTTGCCGTATCAAATGCAAAATAGATTGTTCAAAGAAAGACAACTAAACATAATTTAACAATTAAACAAAACACAAGCCCTTTTAAAGCCTTTCTAACTATATCTATACCCTGCGTTAAGTCAGTAACAATTTTTCATTTGCACTTTTGGCGAACAGACGACAACATTGTAAAAATGATCCCCGTTCACACAGATCTGCAAAAATGCCTAAGAACGTGCCAGGCCAGTAGTTGGTGGTCACTTTGTAAAGAAACACTACGCGCCTATAGACTGAACAGATAATATGCATAACAGAACCTTTTTAAAAACTTGCACTTTGAATCCCGTTTTCAAAATTTTTAGGCCAGTAAAACACCATTGGCATTTAAAAGAATGGCCAAAACTCATAAAACCTTTTCAGATTTTAGGTGCCATGCAAGTATACGCATTTAAATTACAACTGAACTAAAAATAAAGTAAAAAAAAAAAAAAAAACCCAGCAGTTTAATTGTTGGAGGTTTCAAAAGGTGATGATTCATGGGGCAACTTTTTGAGCAATGTTGCTCAACGCATTGATGGCAACATTGCTCAAAATGTTGCCCTGTGTATCACCACCTTTAGGGGCCATTCAAACAGAACACATTATTGCATTTTAAGAACACAATAAAGACTTAAAACATGTGGCTAAAAGTAGCAAGACACAACAAACACAAAAATGCTTTCTGGTTGTCTGCACTTCCATTAGTTGCCGCAGCTCATTTGCATAAATGTCGAAATGTGCTCAATTGTCTGCTTAATTGCTCAAATGTCTACTCTCACTGAAACTGAATGACTCACGGTTTCAACAAACTGTTTTAGTGTTAATGGTCCAAATAACAGGAGCAACCTCGGGCGACCGCTTGCACTGGCATTAGACTGAACAGATGTTCAGATGTTAGAAGTGGTAAGTGGTAATCCTACTTTGGCTAGCACCCGCACACCCGCTTTTTTTAAACAAATCAAATAGGACTTCTGAGCGCATGCTACATCATCAAATTAATATTCATTATCCAGAATAGCCCACACTTTCCCAATGTAAATGTAGTAGATAAACTTAAAATAAAAATAGCGTTAAATTTAAAATGAATGCCATATATTTTACATAAGTAGGTTCTCATGGTTCCCACCTGATGTGTCCAACAAGCTCAATGAGTTTGTGGCTGATGAAATAGGCGGCCAGCTCAGACACGTGGCTGAGCACCGAGCAGATGCCGAAGAGCGTGGTGGTGCCCTTAAGGTCTTCCAGATGCCAGTAGAGGAAGGTGAACACGAAACCGTAACCAAAGCCCATGAACCAGGCAACAAAGAGAACTGTACCATAGCGGACGCCACAAATGATCCGGAAAAGATCTTTGAAGGGAAAAGGTTGTTGGTTGCTTTCAGGGCACACAGGTGCGTCATCTGAACTGGACTCTGGAGATGAGACCTCCTGAACGACTTGAGGTATTTCCACATCCTCCTTCTTGTCCTCTTCCTCACCTGTCCGATAAACCCTGTTGTCAAATTGGAACTGCGTGGCCACAATCAGCGCTGAGGTCATCAGCACCCCGAAAACTATGAAAGCAATTTGGTAGTTCTTATAGTCGGGTAGGACACAACCCGAGCCCTGGATTAAGATTGTGATGTGCGTGTGGTCTATCCAAATGCCCACTGAGAGCATAGCGATACCCCATCCCAGAGATCCCCACATCCTCTGAAGTCCATAACGGTCTCTGTGTTGGCCCAAGTACTGAAGAGTGACGGTGTCCACAATAGTCACAGCCGGGGCGCTGAAGAACTCACCAATAATAATGACCAACAGGATCAGGAGAAATATAGTACCTACTTGTTCCTTATTGAAAACTATGTAATGCTCTTTGAGTTTGGCAGTGGTAGCTTGTGTTTCAATTGTCGAGGTAGATTTTGAAGTGACTTTTGAGGTACGGGGCAGCTCCGTGGTCGAGTTAGATGCCATACTAATGCCTACGGAGTTGGACGTTTCAGAGGGAGTGCTTGTGGTATTTACATCTGCACTTCGAATGTATCTAGAGTCAGATCCGTATGCTGCTAATATTAGTGGAGATAGTGGAGGAGTGGAGTATGTCTCCTCAATCAAATATCTTCGCTGTCTAGTACGGTTACCAGGTTGTGTATAGTTTGTAAAATTGGTTGGTGTTTCAACTGTAGGGTCCTTACTGACACAGCTCATAGCTGCTGGCTTAACGAAGCCAATGCCGCAGTTAAAGACCACCCAGCAAAGTACAGAAAACAGCAACACCGCCTTCCCTTTCTTGAAGCGGT
Organism: Gobiocypris rarus; assembly: GCA_023029165.1. Lineage (NCBI taxonomy): Eukaryota > Metazoa > Chordata > Actinopteri > Cypriniformes > Gobionidae > Gobiocypris > Gobiocypris rarus. The sequence goes on from CM040910.1 coordinate 40,019,855, forward strand.
CCGCCATTACTCCCCAGAATGGTGCACTGCAGAACTCTATAAAATAACGGATCCCAACTAGCAGGCCACTTTGGCTGGGAGTCATTCCCAGCTGCTTGTAGTACAACGCAAGGAGTGGGTGTAAAGAGCCATATGCGGCATAAAAGAAGAAGTAGAAAACCTTGGAGATCAAGAGATGATGGTCTATTCGCGCACAGCACCTCTCCGTGCAGTCCATGCTCTGTGAAGTCTGAAGTGCTTCTGAGGGGGCAGGCACTGATGTTTGGCTGGATGGTGTAGTGTTTGCCACCTGCCCCAGGGACAAAGTGTTAAAGGGTTCAGACAGGACATATTTCCTCTTCTGGTCCTCCTCGTCATCCGTAAGGATGGCCACCCGATCACTCGCCATTTCTGTGTGATGAACATAAACATCTGTTAAGGACATTGTGGATATTGTCTTCATGCTGAAGCTATAACTAGTGATTATCGCAACCGGCTGATAAGCATGGGTCATTTTGCTGGAAGATGCCATTACCTTGAAGAGCCAAAAAGCATCTTTCTCCATCGACCGCAAAAGTCGCAGTGCATTCTGATAAATAATTTTTTTGTTTTTGCTGCAACATATTATTTGTAAATATTTCCCAGTATGATAGTAGATGTTTTGCATGAAGCATGGAATGGATTTCCCACAGGATTATTTGTTCCTGGTCTGCTGCCTTTCACATCATAATTTACGATCATGAAGTGCTTGAGAGATTCTTGATATGCCATCAGCCATTCGGCATTGCCATGATGTCATTTTCCTGCAGCTCTACAGTTACATTGCATTTATGAGTCATGTGATTGGCTAAGATTTTTCTATACACAAAATGCTAATAATTTGCATGTTGTTTATATAGTTTATAATAACATTAATACATTTCATTGTTTAATCTTAAGTACAGTATTGTTTACTTTTGTGCATTAAACCATTCGGATACTGGCACTTAATGACAAATAAAGCAAAACACATTAGTTAGTGCCACCTTACTATTTTCAAATACTAATTGGTAGGTTACTATTTTCTCCCCACATGATTAACCTGGATAAGAATGCAACACACCTTAATGAGTCTGTCATATAGATAATCAAACAGAATACATTTAGTAATTTCCCTTGATCATCGATAATTAAGAACATTAGTATCATTACACAGAAATGTCAAGTGAATAAAATGTTGAGTATCAGGTAGAGTTAGTAAAACTACATTGTTAGGTATGACTTGGATATCATTTTTGGTGTGAAATTAGGCGCAGACAACATCCTAAAACATAAATATCATATCACAATAAACTTCAAAGGGTGTAGTCCCTATCTGAACACACAGCCTTACATTGACAATGTACACAATATACACAATGCGTAAATGTATTCCCAAACGGAACTGATACAGTGTTTCAAGTATAAAACAGGCGACAGTGTGGCTAAATTCAAGCTCACTTACCCAGTTGTTGTGAGGAAGTTTATGTTATTTCACCGTCTGGCGTTGAAGGAGGACGATCTCTTCATCAGACTGCTGTCCCGGTCCAGCCATCATTTTATCACCATCCTGGATTTTCGCTGACTTTCTATGAACAATCTTTAAACAGAGATGTATTCCCGTAGAGCAGAGGAGCGGGTTTATTCTCCGGCCGTATTTCATCCGACCTGACGTCTATCTCTCACCTGCCTGCGATGTGCGCAGTGGCTGTGAGCTCGTGGTGGGACTGCCTTTATTTCCACTGATGTCATTAGCAACAGTGACACCCTGTGTCGTTTTTTTAATTGCTGAAATTTTGTTTTAGAGTTTCCCGTATAGTCTCTGCCCATGAGAAGATGGTATGTCTAAAATCGAGCGCAGATGTTGATGTTCGGGGATTTTAATTAATCAAAGTAGACTATATTATCGTTTAATATAGTTATCTTCTAGGGTTAACTTACTACTGGATTAACAATATATTTTAATATGAAATTTGATTCCATTTCTTAACATAAACTTTTTTCTTAGTATAGGTACAGAATTACATTTTATTTTGACAGGCGAGCTTATTTAATCCAACTCTAGATATTGTGATAAAACAGCGACATCTACTGGCGAACAATAAAGTTTAAATCCGTGAAAGACTAACCCGAATACATTTTGAACTTTTATAAAAACAATAAATGAAATAAAAACAATTAATGAAACAGTCGTATTTGTCTGGCACAAAACAATGATAGTTTTACATTGAATGATCTCAACCAGGGTGACTCAAACATGAAACTAAGCAATATTACACAATAATATAGTATAACCCAGTCGAAAACATTGAATAACAGCAGCATAATTTAACTTAGTATTCCGTTACAAAAGGCTAAACAAGCCGCAAGGACACAAATGAATCGATGAGTGAGTCGTTTTTTTAATCTGTGCATTCTGAACGGTTCACATGAATGAATCAGACTTTCTATCGCTACCATAGACCGTATGAAAAAGCGGACCGTGTGGGAGGAACCGATTCACCAAGATGAATCAGGCTTTCCAACGCGCCGAGTAGAAAGAATCGATTCGCCTGAATGAATGTATGAATTGAGTCGAAATCCGCGCGTACAATCAAACAAACGTAAATCGGTGGCTTGGCGCAAATTCACCTGTCACACAAGTAGAAGAATCGAGCTAGCCAAATTAGCGTGACGCCAACATGGAAAGCGAATGTGACTGTCCTTCATCCTCGAAAACATTCAACAAAACTTCACAAGGTAGAAGAAAATATTAACGTTACCTAGTCTTCATTAAATGTGGTTCACTTGCAACGAGGATAATGGTTGATTCGCGCGTCACTGCTACTCTCAAATAACGTCAAAATAATACTTATAATTTTTTTTAAAAAACACGACCAGAACTTTTCTTAAAGGTATTTTAACTTATGGTTAAAGGGACTTATTTTAGGTACTATGTCTATACCACCAGTATGGGGTAACGCATTACAAGTATCTCGAATTATGAAATTAATCAAGTAGCTAACGTTAACGTTAAGTAACGCATTACCAATTTACAACAAAATATCCGAGTTACTTTTTCAAATAAGTAACAAGTTACTTTGCTTTCCCATTTATTGACAGACAACTCTCCTGTCCAAATGTTTAGGAAAATCGGGAGTAAGTGCAGAGGCCTTGTGTGTAAACATGGTGGGTATTATAATTCTCGACTAAATGTGAGCATGCATTTACTCATCTCACGTGCAAAAAAAAAGATTCACTATTCCTCAAAATTAATAAAATCAGAATACTATGCAAACCTGCAATCGTTTATTTTTATGCATCTAATCTCACTTTATTGACCAATGTAGGCTACTCGCTGCTGACCTTCGATGATTAAGTTAAACCATAAGCAAAAAAGTGTTTTTATTGGTGAATTAAGTGTTAAACTTTAAACTTTCTTCTCTCGCAACATAGGCTGCGTCTGAAACCTGGAGCCTTCGGAGGACACATTTCAAGGTAGGAAGGCATCAAGGCACATCCAAATCTAATGTTAGCTTCACTTCATGCCTCCTGAGACCTCTGATTGAGTTTTGAAGGCAGCATAAATGTATCCTTCGCTGCCTTTGATATCCCACAATCCTGTGCGTTCCATTTAGTGACAGTTGAACTAGAAAAAAAAAGATGGCGACCGAAAGTTGCATTTGTTGGTCAGTTTGTGTGTAAATGTATGTTTTTGACCAACATTTTCCACTTCTGATGTCATTTCTAGTGAGAAATTACTACTGTAGTAATTAAATATTTGTTTAGTTCTCACCAAAGCTCTCTCTATATAGCTGTAGATTATTAAACTGCTACACTGCATTATAAGTCTGTCTGAAATCAGTTTTGTGATTTTGTGGAGGTTTAAACTACTATAATATAAATAGTTCTCTCTAATGTTCAAGATTTCAAAAACAAAATTCAATTTTGGTGTAAAAGGGCTTTTAGATTTGCACAAAAGATATAACAAAAATTTTATTATAAAAAAAGCAATCCCAGCCCAGGTCAGAAAAAGTAACGCAAACATAACGTGATGCATTATTTTTCTTAAAAAGTAACTAAAATGCAATTCATTTGTTTTTAAGGGGGTAACACAATATTGTAATGCATTACTTTTAAATGTAACTTTCCCCAACACTGACTTGCACTTCTAATCTAATCATGTAACATTGTACAATAGACGTTACTCTACTCTACAGGACTCCAAATAGCTGTTAACTGTCTGCCTGGATCCATGTGGTATTTAAAATGCTTACTGAAGAATCTGTGAATGGCTTTTTATAAGCCAGGGTTTAGATATGCATCTCATATCTTTACACAACTACACATTGGTGTATGCTTTGGTTACTGTAGTGCTTTCATCTTAATGAGATATGATGATTCTCTAGTCATAAGACTAGAGAAACATTCATCATATGCTTAACTTGCTATTTTGCTTTGAAAACACTTCAAGGTATAAACACTGTCCAACATGACCTCGTTGGTGATCCTGTATGCATACCATCTGATATGAGGAATGCAGTGACTTGCATACTAGACTGTCAAGAAGGTTAATGCGTCCTAAAAAGAAACCAGTGACAAGATAGTTACAGTTAGAAACAGTTGCTGTCAGTATTATCACATGCAACATTTAAGTTTTTCCAACTTTGTGTGTATATATATATATAAGTTGTGGGTTGTGATATTTCAGTTTTCTTTTTTTAATAAATCTGCAAAAATGTCAACAATTCTGTTTTTTTTTCTGTCAATATGGGGTGCTGTGTGTGCATTAATGAGAAAAAAATACCTTAAATGATTTTAGCAAATGGCCAAAATATAACAATGCAATATAACAAAGAGTGAAAAATTTAAGGGGGTCTGAATACTGTATACAGTGCCTTGTGAAAGTTTTCAAACCCCTTAATTGTTTCATATTTCATTATGTTGCTGGCTTGCTTCCTTATGTTAAGCTACTAAGCTACTTTAAATGACTCTTTCACATTAATCTACACTCCATACACCATAATGACAAAGCAAAAAACAGATCTGTCTAGGAAGTGTGTGTGTGTGTGTGTGTGTGTGTGTGAGTGCGTGTGTGTGTGTGCATAACGTGTTCTTATAGCTATCTCATCATAGAAGTTAGAATTAATATGGGAGCACATCTCTAAAATGTGATTCATTTTAAAAACTAGAAAAGGGTCCTTGCCTTTGTGATTCCAGTGATTTTTTTTTAGTGACATCACAGAGGAAACACCCCAATGATCAGGGTAACGTTTCAACCAGCAGGAGGCGATGTTTTACACGCACACCAGACGCTCCACTCATCACAGCATCACCGCGTTCTGCTTCCAGCTTTAAGTGAGGCTCGACCACACGTAAGTGGAACTCTTTTATTCATTGTTGTCTGTTAACGTCAATCATTCTCGTAGCCAGTGTCTCCATGCCTGCTATTCATCCATGCCTTTTCCAATCATCTTAGCCCCTAAAACAATGTCCTGCTGGAACATCTGCTATCTCCCCTATTGTGTTAGAATAGTAAAGTGTTGTATCTGCCTCCCCTGTTCCCTCCCACTCACTCAGAGACCTGTGCACCATCCACACATTTGCTCTCAATTCAACAGTCTAGGGAGCGATGCTGTTTCTATGACAACTGGGTCCTGCAGGACAAACTGCAGAAAGGATTTTCCTTTCAAAGGGGGTTCCAAGGCGAAGGGAACACATGTTTACTATTAAAAATTCAGCTCTCTGAAATCCTTTTACTTGTTTATGATCTCATTTTAAATTAAGGAGATATGAACCTCAGTCATCTGTTGAATGTACAAGAGGGTTGGCGGTTTGTGAACACTCCTGTGAGGTAAAACATTCATGAAGCTGTGGAAGTAATTATTTATTTATTTTTAAAACAGATTATACAATTCATTCAAGTCTGTGTAAATGTCCCTAATTTATTTATTATATTGTAGCATTGGGCACAATATTATTTCATTGAAATATTAACTTTTTGTTGACTGTCCACATTTAAATAAATAGTGATAGACTGATATGATATATTAGCCAATTTATTAATTAACAGAATTGTATTTTATTATTGAACACTCATTTCACATATTAAACTGAAATTCACTATATATATATATGGGATCACTATATAGTATAATGCTGATTTATTTATATATATATATAAATCAGCGTTATACTATATAGTGATGCCAAATAAGATAAATATAGAATATTCTATTTATTTTATAAAAGCAAATGAGATGTACACACACAATTTATTGTGTTAAATAAACACTGTTTTATATTATGCATATATAAAATATCAGCATCATGCGATATATCTCTCTAGATGTTGCTACCAGACATTTACATAGTTGACCACCACAGTTATTAAATATTGTATGTGGATGTCTTCACATTTTAGATTAGAACCATAAAATAGCTTTATAATTGCATGTATACAAATTGTCCAGCAGATGGCAGTCTATGTTGTATTGCAGTGGTTGTTTTCAGGGTCTTTTGTTTGGTGCTTAGGACTGTGTAAAGTATTACTACGTTCATTAATGAGAAAATTCATACTATTACCATTGCTGATGAGATAATCAAATATCAATAGGTTTTGTTCTAAGGGTCGTCTGTGAAATTATGGGAATTCTTACAAGGCTTGAGTGTTGAATCATGTAAGGAAAAAAAAAATTCCCACTACCAAGTCTGATGCTAGTGATGGTGTCGATTCTTACTCAGCAGCTATCTTTGACAGATGAATCAGAGCTTTATTCTGAACCCCTCCCTCATTAGGCCCCCATGTCACAATTTCTGGAGCTTGTGATTGGCTCTTAGTGCCAAAGAAGAAGATGAGGGGCTGGGCCAAAGCATCCGGGCTGTCCAAAAAATTTGACCTATCAGGGTACAGCTGTTCCTTGATGACTTAGTGGGACTTGTCTGTTACCTCCCCGGGGGGACATGCGAGTGGAGGGAGGGGGCTATCATGAGTGAGACCGCTTAACTTGGAGGGCAAGGGGACGAAAGTCTGGGCACTGCAGGCACAGAGTTGGAAACCACTACAGACTTGGAAATCCTGCAATTGAGTAATCACCTAAAGGATCAAACAGTCAGTTTTTCCCTTAGATGCCGAAGAACTGTGGAACCTGAGTCTGAGGGTGAAAAGCTGAGGCCAAATCTTCCAAAAGGCAACAGGGGTAGCTGCTAATGCAATCTGATCCTCTGGGACTTGCTCTAAAAATACCAGCCAGCCAGGAGTACATGCACAAGCTCCATTCGCCTAATTGGACAAAGATTAAACTTTTTGTTTTCTGTTTCTCTAATTGGACGTCTCAATGATGTGAGAAACATATTCCAAAACATTTATAATGCAGAAAACCTGTGGAAAATTTCTACACAATTTTTTGTTGACATCTCTATGTTCCTGATGGCCTTTCAGAAGGTCTTCTGTTAATGAAGGTAGAGATTTCCACTTTTTTAATGAAGTCATTGGATATGTAAGTATTGCATTAACTGGTGTTGATAACTTAAACCTGGAGTCTTGCATTTGATGATGTCTGCTTGAATGTTTGGAATATGTTTACCATATCAAAACACCAAATTATGAAAAGCTATTTTATTCATGGACAATTTATTGTACATTAGAGATAAGTTTTAATGTAATTTGAAGCTTTAATCAGTTCAATAACGTGCAGCAGCCTGTAAAGAAGCTCTCAACTGCATCATGAGGAAGGCTGAGGTCCAGATGACCCTGAAGAAGGGTGCTGATGAAGAAGCAGGAGGAAAGGCGCCTCCTAGCCCCAGGATACCATCGAAACGGGCAAAAGTTAGTTCTGATCAGGTCGTACCAGACCCCGCTGCTTCTGTCTACCCAACCCCAACTCCTCCTGTGTTCATCCGGAAGATGAGGAATGCTGCGGTAGGTACCGGCTGTGATATTCGTCTGAAAGTGGCAGTGGCTGGAGACCCACAGCCTACCCTCTACTGGTACCACAATGATGACCTCCTCAACATGGACAACCAGGAATACGGAGGCCTGTGGATCAGAGACTGCAAACCCAGTGATGCCGGCCTCTATACATGCATCGCCACCAATCATCTTGGAGAAGCCAGAAGCAGTGCTGTACTAGCCGTTTTGGATTTGGGTGAAGGTAACTACAAACGTAGCTACGTACATTTAGCATTAATGTTTTATTTTGAAAGGTCAATGGCTTATTCAGACTACCTACAGCCTTGTAGAAATGAATGGAACATAAGGACCCCAACATAAGGACATTGTGTCCTATTATCAAGCTTGTGTGGCTAATTATCGAGTTTAGACTTCAGAGAAAAAGGTGGAAGGCAAACATTCTCGCTCACCAAAACGTGGTACGTGATAATTTGCTAAAAGAGTAACACCCCGTAGATGTGTCTCACAAAATGGTGGATAATCCAATTATGAAAAATAATGTGAAGTAGTCACCCCTCCTTCTTCAGTCACTTTGTTTAGTTGGGGTTTCATGGAGGCAGTAACCTCAAGGACCTGTTTGGTGGCCGAGAGTGGAATGATGGGGGCAGCTGATGGGCTGAGACGAACTGCTCACCCGTCTTAATGTAGAGCTGTGAAATTTCCAGCCCCAATGTTAGGGTGCTCCGTCTTCTCCTCTGAAGATTTGAAGTAAGAACTTCGCCGCCTTACTCAAATGGGAAAGACGAGGTTCCATGTGTTATTTTGCAGATAAAACATTGTTCCTTCAAACAAAAAAACAAAAAAATATATATATATATTTTATTTTGACCTTAAAAAGGAATTATGTAGTATATTTTAGTTGTTCAGAAATCATTTGTTGGTTATAGATCAGTGAGGTGATTGTCCAGCTTCAGGTGTTTATATGGATCGGCTTTGTGTCCTTGTTATCCTTCACAGTGCAGAACTGGCCACATCAGAGCACAAAATATTATGGCAGTGTTATGGTTTCAACGATGCCGCTAACATTGATCATCAAACTGCCAGCAATTCAGGTGTCTTTTATGACTCTCATTTGATTTGGGTTTCTCATTTGCACTCCATCAACAGAAATAGTTTGTTTTATCTAGCCTGGTCAAACGTTCGCCCTTGCTGTATTTGCAGCATGCTCTTAAAATGCAAAATTGGTGTATATTTATTGCATTCCATGTTAATGATTGGTGCCTTGGGCATTATATGATCATTAGAGATTTTGTTTAAGGGTGTGTGGCATCTCAGTGGACCTCAGTGGTTTGTGTGGTGCCAGGCTTTTCAGTCAAGGGTTTCTAGACCCCTGGAGGTCCTTGAAGGTACTCCACGGGGTCTGTGAAAATGTTATTCTGTATAAGGCATATAGAACTTTTTGCTATGATCAAAGTAACTAATGATGTGTTTGCTATGTGTGTTAGACAATGTTCATAATTAAAGAGTTCCAAGAAAATCTAGCTTTTTACTGGCATGGCTAAGATTCTGGTAGTGGTATAACAAAATGTCATGTTACAATATATCACATTCGCAATACAACAACATGTATCAAATCGTGACATGATTGTTACAGCCCTATCTGGGTGTGTACATTTTGAAATCTAAGGCAGTGGTTGTTCTCAATATCTGTTCTTATGGTTGCATAAAAGATAATCCATATAATCATGCTTAGCTAAATAAATATATTTTAATATTTTTAATTTATGGATTTATAATAAAATCTCAACTTTTTCCTAATATGGCTAATGTCATGCTAATTTATATCATTGACTAAGCAGTTCATATTAATATATTTAATTAAAAATTGTTGTGCTTTTTTGTTAACATTTTGTATGCTAAAATAAAGCAAAACCTATTGAGATCCACTGATAAAGAGTATGTGTCTGTGACATCTGTAGTCATGATACATGTGTCAATCCTCCGGACAACTTGTGAGGTTTACACCTGTCTTGTCACTCATCTAAAAGCCACATGTCTTTCTCTTTCGCTTTTTCTTTACAAGGTCTTTTTACCCCACCACCTATTCACTGTTATCCTCCCATTTATTTTCTTTCGATCTTTCTGAAGTCTGTATTGTTTTACTTCTTTGTCATTTTGACCATTCCCATTCCCATTCAATGCATCTCTCCTTTTTCTCTCTCATTTTTATTTATGCTTTTCTTACACCTTATTCCATTTCCTTGTCTTTCAATGTCTCTACTGTCGTCTTGGCCTGAAGGACCATCTCTACCCCTCTGGCTATTTCTGACAGTGGAATGTGCCAGGCTTCAGATTTTTGTGATGTTAATAGGCCACTCGTTCTCCGGTTACACAGGAAGACATCACAGCTATATATAGGCCTTCAGCCAGGAGTTTTGCCTAGACCTTATTCAATTAGAGTCAGTCTGAATGAAGGGGAGAAATGATTTTGGTTTACCTTTTTAATATTTTGTCATTACAAGAATGGTAAAAATAGCTGGCTTTGAAATAGTCTGTGTTGTCTGACAATCATTACTGATTTAGATTGTGAGGCAAGAGACCAGGTTGACATTGTCACCATCATGGTTATACATAGCAAACATGTGTTTTAGGTGGGGTGCAAGGACTAAGATTTATGTTACATTTATTGCTGGTTTGCATTTAAACCATTTTGATTGTGGTTTTAATTGAATTGCCAGTTTCCCAAATATCCTCATTGTGAACAGTTCTTAAAAGAACCATTTTTTTAAATGTAAGGAACCTTTTTTCACAATAAAGAACCTTTTGTGGAATGGAAAGGTTCCATGGATGTTCATGGAATGACAGATGCCAATGAAGAACCTAAAGAGCCAGCCTTTTACGCCTTTGATCTCAATAACAGTTATAACAGTATTGGTTTAAAAATTATTATTTTTTAAAAATCCCTTTACTACTTATTGCAACAGCTGTTTTTAGAATCTTTGAAAAATGAAGTGAATGAGTAATATTACTGCAATTTTGGCAAATGTATCATGACGGACAATAAAAATTAATCATGTAAAGGTTTATTGACAGGTTTTAACCACTTATTTATTTAGCCATGTTAAAAAATAAGTGGTGCCTGTGAGGAACGAGACTGAGGAATCTGATGCAAGTTAACAAGTTTATTTTGAAGAGGAGAGCAGACAGTAGAAAACTCAGATACAGTCCTCCTTGGGTCTCAGGGCAGCAGTAGAAACTCAGATAGTCCTCCTTGGGTCTCAAGGCAGCAGTAGAAACTCAGATATGCGGTGCTCTTTGGAACACAATGCACGCTCAACCGGATCCAGTCTAAAGGCAAGACACACCGATGAGCAACATAGAGAAAAGACAAAAGTTCACAGGATTCACAGTACCGAGGAGAACGAAGATGCCAGCTCCTGTCTAACGGCGAGACACGCTGACAGCAGAAAAGTCCAAAAGATCCAAGGAGAATCCACGGGCGAGGAGAGAGAGACCCACAGAGAGATCCAGCAAAACAGGTGAGAGGAGAACGGACCGAGGCTAACACAGTCTCATCAGAGTCCTGGAGGCAAAAATCAAAAAGGTGAATAAACAAAACATGATCAAAACCCAACACGAGCCGGACGACACACGGCAGCAACCACCCAGAAGAAAACAACGAACGCGCAATGAGAACAAAACATCAGGACATTAAATAGAGAGACAAACACGAGACAACAGTGGAAAACAATCAGGGATAACGAGGAGGAGGAGACAGAGAGTGTACACGTGGAAACAAAAGGTAACAAACAATTAGTGTAATAGATCACACCGGAGTCCTGACAGTACCTCCCCCCCCAGGGCCGTCAATGGACGGACCCGGAAGGAGCTCACCTTGGCGACGACGGAGATCCCTGATCAAACCGGGTCCAGAATGTCCCGAGCCGGTACTCAACACCTCTCCTCCGGACCGTATCCCTCCCAGTCCACGAGATACTGATAACCTCTGCCCCTGCGGCGTAACATCTAGTAACCTTCTGACCGAATAGGCAGGAGCACCATCAACTAGTTGCGGGCAGGGGCTTAGGGGCAGAGACGGGGAATTAATGCGGGCAAATATCACTGGTTTAACCCTGGATACATGAAAACAGGGTGAACCCGACCAAGAGAAGGAGATAACTTAAGCTTAACTGCCACTGGACTGACGATCTTGACAATACTGAATGGCCCAATGAATCGCGGAGCCAGCTTACGAGATGACTCGGAGAGGCAGATCCTTGGAAGAAAGCCAAACCTTTGTCCACAAATGTAACGGGAGAAGGTCGCCGGTGGCGGTCAGCCGCAGCTTTGGTTCGTCTGGAATTTTGTAATAAGAGTGTTCTAGCTCTCCTCCAGGTGCGTCTGCACCTTCGGACAAAAGCTAGAGCAGACGGTACCGCTGCATCAGGTTCTTGTGATGGGAACAGGGGCGGTTGAAAACCAATGGATGATTCAAACGGGACAGATTAGTAGAGGAAACGGGAAGTGAGTTGTGAGAATACTCGACCCAGGGTAGCTGTTGGCACCAGGAGTTCGGATAGGGACGACAGACAGCGGAGCGCACGACCGAGATCCTGATTAGCCCGCTCACATTGTCCATTGGTCTGCGGGTGATACCCAGAAGACAAGCTGGCAGTAGCGCCGATCTGTCTACAAAACTCCTGCCAGAAACGTGAGATGAACTGAGGACCCCTATCTGAAACCACGCCAGTCGGAAGACCGTAAACGAAAAACATGGTTAATCAGAACCTGAGCCATCTCCTTTGCAGAAGGAAGTTTGGGCAGGGGAATGAAATGAACTGCTTTAGAGAAGCGATCCACCACAGTCAATATAACCGTGTTACCATCAGACGCCGGTAAGCCAGTGACAAAATCAAGGGCTATGTGAGACCAGGGGCGGGAGGGAACGGGCAAAGGTTTAAGCAGACCAACGGGTAATTGATGAGAGGCTTTATTACAAGCGCAAACCTGACAGGCTAACACAAACTGTCTGACGTCCGACCCATGGAAGGCCACCAAAAACGCTTGACGGACGGTTGCCAACGCTTCTCGAACCCCGGATGGCCGACAAACCTGGACTCATGACACCACCGGACGACATCGGAGCGCACCGCCTCGGGAACCCACAGACGACCCACCGGACACCCATCAGGAACCTTCACCTCGACCGCCTCTCTCACCCGCTGTTCGATGCCCCAGACGAGCCCCAACCACCCTCCTCTGGGATAATGGTCTCGACCGCTCAGACTCTGTGCCACCGAACAGACGGGAGAGAGCGCCAGGTTTAACATTCTTAGAACCCGGCCGGTACGAGAGGGTGAAGTTAAACGATCAAAGAAGAGTGCCCAGCGAGCCTGTCTGGATGTTAATCTCCTGGCTGAACGGATGTATTCTAAATTTTTGTGGTCCGTCCAGACCAGAAAGGGCCCGAGGCTCCTCTAACCAGTGGCGCCATTCACCCAAGGCGAGTCTTACCGCCAGCAGCTCCCGGTTACCTATGTCGTAATTACGCCTGCTGGGTTTAACCGTGAGAAAAAGCGCACGGATGCACTTTCCGCCAATGGGTGACCGCTGAGACAAAACGGCGCCTACCCCGACATCAGATGCATCTACCTCCACTATAAATTGGTGTCGGATCAGGAAAAGAAAGAACAGGAGCAGAGATGAAACGGGACCTTAATTCATCAAAGGCTTTCTGAGCTTCGTTATTCCAACGGAACCCTACTTTAGTGGAAGTAAGAGTAAGGGGTCTAGCGATCTGACCGAAATTTCGGATAAAACGCCGTAGAAATTGGCGAAACCCAGAAATCGCTGTAAATCCTTACGTGTCGGGTACTGGCCAATCGGCGACCGCTTTGATCTTAGCGGATCGACGAATTTCCCGCGCGATAACAAAACCCAAGAACGAAACCGACTCCTTGTGGAACTCGCACTTCTCCGCCTTTACAAATAACTGATTTTCCAATAACCGCTGTAAGACTAGGCGAACCTGCTGGGTGTGTATCTGCATAGAGGGGAGAAGATGAGAATGTCATCTAGATACACAAAGACAAACTTGTTAATCATGTCCCCAACACCTCATTTACCATAGTCTGAAGACAGCTGGTGCGCTCGCAAGACCGAACGGTAAAACGGAATATTCCCAGTGTCCCGAAGGGGTATTAAACGCTGTCTTCCACTCATCGCCTCCCTTATGCGAACCAAGTGATAAGCGCTGCGCAAATCTAACTTGGTGAAGACACAAGCTCCCTGTAATAATTCAAAGGCAGTCGACATTAATGGTAAGGGGTACTTATTTTTAACAGTAATGTCGCTTAACCTCTGTAATCAATACATGGACGGAGGGAGCCGCTCTTTCTTCTTAACAAAGAAAAAACCTGCCCCGCCGGGGGAGGTGGAGCGGCGAATGAGACCGGCGGCAAGAGCTTCGTTAATGTATTTATCCATAGCCTCTCTTTCAGGACCAGAAAGGGAAAAAACGCGACCCTTAGGCGGAAAAGTACCTGAGAGGAGATCGATAGCACAATCATACGACCGGTGAGGAGGCAGGGACGTAGCTCGAGCCTTACTGAACACCCGATGTAGATCGGAATACTCCGTCGGAACCCCTGAGATATCGACCGCAGGAACCTGTAAAACAGGACAAACAGGACCAGGAGGAGCAGGACCAAGACACGAAACATGACAAGACGGTGACCATGACAAGACAACACTATTCTGCCAATCAACGTGAGGGTTATGTCTAGTCAACCAGTCATGCCCTAAAATAATGGGTGACTGGGAAGAACATAACAAAAAAATCTAACATCCTCACGATGATTGCCAGAAACAAAAGACTTACAGAGGAGTGCAGTGGCTGATCTCTGCCATGTGTTGACCCTTTAACGCCAAAGCAGATAATTTATCAGTAAGGGGCACAGCAGGAATGCCCCAAGACTCAGCTAAAGACGCGCCCATGAAACTCGCCGCACCGGAATCCAGCAGAGCCTGTGAGTGAAACACATGATTATCGAAGTAGATGGAGACAGCCAGCAAGGTATGAGATCCGAGAGAGGAGCTGATCTGAGAAACGCCCACCGATACTCCCGGAGCTACCGGGGCGGACCCCTTTACCGGGCAGTTTAGAGCCCTATGCCCCGCCCACCGCAGTAAAGACAAAGGCTGTTGATTTAGTCGATGTTGTCTCTCCTCAGCGGTAAGCCTGAGCCGACCCAGTTGCATAGGTTCTCCGAGGAGGAAGATGGTGTAGAGGTGTTGTCACCGCACGCAGTGAAGGGTCGAAGAAAAGATGTTGAAATGAGCGACAACCCTCCTCTGCCTGTGACGGGCCTCGACTCGGAGAGCCAGATCGATAACTGCTTCCAGGGAGACAGGAAGATCATGAGACGCAATCTCATCTTGTATGTTCTCGTGAGACCCTTCAAGAACTGGGCTCTCTGGGCAGCATCATTCCACCCGCTGGACACGGCGAGGGTCCAAACTCAATAGCATAATCTGTGACAGAAGATTTATCCTGGGTGAGATGGGTCAATTCGCCGCAGCTAAATCACCTTGCACTGACCGGTCGAAAAGCTTGATCATCTCAGAACGAAGAGACTCAAATGATGAACAACAAGGATCCTGTGCCTCCCAGACTGCCATTCCCAGTCTCGCGCTGCCCGTTAGAAGAGTAAGGAGATATGCTACCTTCGATACTTCAGCAGCATACCTCCGAGGCTGGAGCGCAAGACTAGGGAGCACTGTGACAGAAAAGCTCTGCAGGTCTTGGCGTCCACCGTCATAATTGGGAGGATTAACTGCCTGGGGCTCACGCTCGATCCGCTCGGACTCCCAGCTGAGGAAGTAGAACCCTCTCCTCCTCCAACCACCTGTGCCACCTGTTCCAACCTGTTGTGGATCTCAGTTAGTCGACCCGATAGTAGTTGAAAATCATGGGAAGCCTCTGTGAGTAATGAGGAGTGCTGGTCCAATCTCGCCCCCTGCTGGGCCAAGGCTGCCTGAACAGACTCTCCGCTTGCCTGACTTGCAGACTCCATTCATTGGCGCGTTCGTCCTGTGAGGAACGAGACTGAGGAATCTGATGCAAGTTAACAAGTTTATTTTGAAGAAGAGAGCAGACAGTAGAAAACTCAGATACAGTCCTCCTTGGGTCTCAGGGCAGCAGTAGAAAACTCAGATAGTCCTCCTTGGGTCTCAAGGCAGCAGTAGAAAACTCAGATATGCGGTGCTCTTTGGAACACAATGCACGCTCAACCGGATCCAGTCTAAAGGCAAGACACACCGATGAGCAACATAGAGAAAAGACAAAAGTTCACAGGATTCACAGTACCGAGGAGAACGAAGATGCCAGCTCCTGTCTAACGGCGAGACACGCTGACAGCAGAAAAGTCCAAAAGATCCAAGGAGAATCCACGGGCGAGGGAGAGAGAGAGACCCACAGAGAGATCCAGCAAAAACAGGTGAGAGGAGAACGGACTGAGGCTAACACAGTCTCATCAGAGTCCTGGAGGCAAAAATCAAAAAGGTGAATAACAAAACATGATCAAAAACCCAACACGAGGAACACACGGCAGCAACCACCCAGAAGAAAACAACGAACGCGCAATGAGAACAAAA
The DNA here is from genome assembly GCA_023029165.1 of Gobiocypris rarus. NCBI lineage: Eukaryota > Metazoa > Chordata > Actinopteri > Cypriniformes > Gobionidae > Gobiocypris > Gobiocypris rarus. The sequence continues at coordinate 40,036,377 of CM040910.1, forward strand.
CATCAGGACATTAAATAGAGAGACAAACACGAGACAACAGTGGAAAACAATCAGGGATAACGAGGAGGGAGGAGACAGAGAGTGTACACGTGGAAACAAAAGGTAACAAACAATTAGTGTAATAGATCACACCGAGTCCTGACAGTGCCACTGATTTATTTGAAGTCCCCCTCTAATCAATAATTATATCCCTTAAAACCCTCTTTTATCACCAAAATTACATATTTAAATGTTTTTAAAAAAATTATTTATTCCTTAAAATAGTTTGAATGTAACACTCCACCCTTGACTCACTTAGTATATGTGGTAGGGCGGGGTAAAAAATATCAGTTTCTTGATTTTAATAGATTCTCATTTTTATGAACCAATATCGATTCTTAAATCCCAAGAATCAATTAGTCATCCTGTTTTCATTTTTTAATTAATAAACTGAACTTTGTAGAGGCCCTCCCATCCCAAAAAATCACAATAATCTTGGTGCTTTGTTACTATTGATATGACACAGTCTCAGATTTCAAATTACGTCCATTTTATTGCGAAATGTAAAAAATAAATACCGTTTTGGCTGTGTGTAATGTGGCGTGACAGATCGCAGAAGCACCTCAGTTCAAGAGAAGCGGCAGCTCTCACGAACTGATCATCTCATCTGCTTTAATGCCAGTTACAGCGCAAAATAAACATGAACATCTGAAGGTGTGTTAAAAATCTGTATCATGTAATCGCTCAATCAGTGTTTCAACTGCGGAAAGATGTCAATAAAACCGCTTGTAAACAATATACGTCACGTAACACCACATTTACCTCAGAAAAACCATAGCATTTTAAATGTTAATATTTCAAAAATCTAATTGTGGTACAAATATGATAATGTAATTGCAAAGTTATTACAACATTTTTTAAATTTGTGTTTGTATTTAAAATAATTACATTTAAATTTAATTTTAACCTTCAAAATTATAGTAATGTGGTACCAACTGTCTCCCTGTATAGTTTACAGCATTAGTTGATTTTTTTTTTTCCCCTCAAGAAAATTTGCCAAGCTTTTGAATGGAAATCAAATCATGAAATTTGTTTGAATACTCAACCCTAATATGTGGTTCTATGAATATGCAAATTAGCCCCGCCTCCACTCACTCACACCACCTAAATCCACTTGTAGATGATCACATGATGTCACATATTTTGTGATATCAGAAACACCAGCGATTTCAATGTTGAGACTGCGTTTTCACCACAGGGGGACCTTAAAATAAAACCTAGATAAAAAAAAAAACTTTTTAAGGATTTAATCCTTATTGGTGCACCCCACACTTAGACTTTAAATCGGTAAACATGCCGCTGCAGTGTATATTTCTGGTCTGCTTCAGCCGACACTCAAACCATGAGTGCTTATATTCAACCTCAGCGAATAGTTCTCTCGTAAAGTGCCTGCTGTCTCTGTCTCTTCTGGGAACATTTCACCTGTAATTGCTCTGTGCATTACACAGCGATGCTTCTAATATGGGTGTTTCAAACTGCTGGGTGGAAGAATAATAATAATGGAAATGATGAGAAATGATGTACAGCGAATAAAGTATGCATCTACAGGTTTGTCAGCAAAAGGAGTCGCTAACACTGCTTATGTTTTTAAGTGCTGTCATCTTTCTTTTAAGTGCTGTTCTCAAGTAGTCATTATTATCTTAAAAAAGTAATGTAGAAATGCTTGTAAGTTAACGTACTGTATATGACATGAATTGCTGTAATTGCTGTTAAAATAGTGGCTTAATCAGTGCAAATGAAGAAAATCTCAGTGTTTGAGTTTGTATTTGGGGGGAACGGTTAAGCAGTAAGATGTGGGTTTCTGCTTCAACCCACACACTTAGCAATAATTGTTCTGAAAGGAGATAGCACTCTGTTGGCTTGGCTATGCACAACTTTCCATTGGCCTCAGAGGTCAGACTGTCCACACAAACAATCTGTGGAGTGTGTAATGAAAGGTCTCAAACATAATTTATATTTGTGACCAAATGGAAATTATAATCCCTGTCTGATAAATTGCTTGGATTTTAGAGGATTTCTCATATCTTTGATTTGCTAATAGACCCTTGCAGAGTGACAAAGTTATTAATTTGTCATGACCACATATGACTCATGGAAAATGACTAGAGCGTTTGAATGGTTGGTGAAATGCACTTTAACCATTTGCAAAGTGAACGATGCTAGTTGATTTTATATAAAAAGGCTACGCACACTCAAAAACATACGTCCTCACAAACACTGAGGTATATTTTGTCACATTCTCTATCAAAGCACACAGCTGTGTCTCCTTCAGTCATTAATTTTCCGCCTATCACCAGCTGTTCTTTGTCCAGCTGAGGGGTTGTGTTGTTGCATTGCTCGTAGGTGGAATTGAATCAATACCGAAATGCAAAAAGACTAATTCAGCGCATTATAATAAATGAGTTGATATGCATTTATTCTGTTTCGTGTTGTGATTTGATAAGATGAAACATCCCTCAGGCTGCACTGAAACGCTATTGCTTTTCCAATCTGCTATTGGCGACATTCTGCATCGCTAGAAAGCCCATTTCCTCTGCTCTTTGTGACAGTTTTCCTTTCTTTTTAACGGCGCCTACATTAACACTTAATGATGATCCACTTATTTTAATTTTCTTAAAAGCATCTTGTTTACTTTGTGCTTAGCTTCTCATTGGGCTTTAGCGAGTGGGTGGTTTGAACAAACCACTGGTGTTGCACTTTTATATGTGCCACAGCGGAATCTTTTTGTTGCCGTAATCTCCAATTAAAGTTAAATACACACTCTTAAAGGAATAGTTCATACAAAAAATAAATAAATCTGACATTATTTACTCTTGGTCAGTATGAACTTATGCTGTATGAACAGGCAAACTCCTTTTGTATCTAACTCTAAATTATAACAGATGTTTAATTTTGGGTGAATTATCTGTATTATAATATGTTTTAATTGCTAAGTTCAGTGGTCAATTTTGTGTCCTTGTTTAATCAACAGTTTTATAAATGATATAATTAGAAATTCATATTTCTTAATTTATAAAATATCACTTTTTTGGTGAGCTATCACTTGGTGATATTACATAAGTTGTATTACATTAGTGTTTGCTAAATCCAATTTTGTCATTCTGTGTATACTTCCAAAAAGCTTTAAAAAATAGTAGTGAATAATATAGTAGTGCAGTGTGCATACAATTGTTTTTATGTGGTATTTATGCAAGTGGGTGGAGTTGCCCTTTCTTGAATTGAAACATCAAAATAATGCCACTGAGGTTTTGTCCTTGATCTAATTAAAGCCATAATGATGGTCTTTGTAATCTCATTCCATCCTGGCTTGTAGCAGAGAGGTGGCATGACCTCAGAGCTTTGTTAATGATGTGATAAAAAATAACATGCTCATGCTGTTATGTGTATTGATTTTGAACTAAGTTTGAAAACTTACGGCATGACACAAATGCCTTACCTAATCTTTTGGTACTGCTTTGAGGCAGTAGTTTTGCTAGGGTGTTGAGCATATAAGATGGCTCCAGAATAAAAGCATCTGACTCACCAGTGTTTTAAAGAGCAAGAAAGGGCTTTGGGTGCCAACAGAGAAATAAACACCCCACATTTGCTCGAGACCTCTCCATCTCTTGCTTGCATTTGTAAGACCTGTGGTATTTCAGTCTAGACCTTTTCACAGTGGCATGTTTTCCAAAGTTTATGATGTAAGAAAGATTGAGAATTTGTAAGGGTGACCACACGTTTGGATTGAGTCATCTTTCTATTTTCTCTCTCCCTTTCTGGAAAAAAATCAAAAAGCATAATACATTTTCATACTGTGCTCTTGTTCTCTGTGTTGAAAATCTTTTAAAACAAAAGTGATGGGTGTTGATGCAACTCTGCAGTTTGCTGAACATGACTAGTGGTAGATGATTCAACGAGTCAGGAAATATATTTTAATGATGCTGTACAAATGATATATTTTTTTAATAGTATGCAGAAAATAGATATGACTAAAATGGAGATCACACCTGTCTTTGTGACAGCACTTGGCTCTGTACATGGCAAAAAGATAAATAGCATGGGATATTGTTTAGCAAGTAAGAAGCTTTGAGACACATTTTTGTGCTTTTATAAACGTCTATCGTAAATTTAAAAAATGTGTGCGCTACTAAGTCCTTGTGATCAAATGATACGCCAGACGAAGTAAGGACTCTGCAGACCAACATATGCATCCTTAGAAACATATGTCACTGCTATACTAGGCTTCACCTGTTGCACAGAGATCTCTAAATAGGAGCATGGAATTCCTGAGGCCCAGGCTGTTTCCTTCAAATCAAACTGCAACCATCAAGCCTCTAATTGCAATGCATTCAAAAATTCACAAAGGTCTGAAACTGTTGAATTGGATAATAGTGCAGGAATGTTAGCGTTTAATGATGGAGACTTGCAATTACTTGCTTATACCAAAGGTTTGCATTTTACCTTACAGTAGTTGATAGCTATAGATATGTAGCAAACTAAGACTTAAACATGCATTGCATTAAGCTTTTATTTAATGCGGTGAGAACAGCACAATTAAAGGCCAGTTCACACCGCACAGGCAATCACCAACAAACAAGTTTCACCAACCCCAACAGACAGACAAACTCAAGCACTTTTAAAAGATTGCAACTTCAGACATGACTTTCATCTCATTTTATAGTTCATTTGTTTCTATGGCGTTAAATGTCGAGAGTGCATTGTAACGGGGGAGAGCATCCATGTAACAAATCTCTCCATTTGCAGGTGGATTTACTTATTGGATGCACACTTTTAAATTAGGCTCTGCTCTTGCTCAGATTTTACGCGTGCACACTCAAACTTCAGTCCAGTGTGCTCTCTCGAATATCTCCTTGCTCTTTCTCTGCAATTTTCTTTTGATTTGTCCAGAAACCTGCCATTTTCCCTACAAGGATAATTTACTAAGCCCGGCCAGCACTTACATGCAGGAACTTGCCTCATTGTCATAGCAACAGTTCGTGTCCAGGTCAAGATTGCATCAGAGTTTGTTGTCTTTTGTTGAAAAATCATATCACACTGCCCAACAAACACAGATGGAACATGTTCAGTCGGGGGAAAACAAACTCCGACCAACGGCAACAGACGCCGACAGGGGTAACACGCTGATCCAACAAACTCCGACAGACATGTTTGTTGACGTTTTTCTGTGCAGTCTGAATTGCCCTTAAGACATCATAAAATACATTTCATTAGCCTACCTGTTTGCTGCTTACAATTCCCAAACAACATAGCAGCTTAATATAGAATGTGCGGTCACAGGAGTGCACTTACCTACCTCAACTTCAAATGTTATCCTTTTAGAATTCAGAGTCAGAACTTTCTGTTTTCTGAAGAGCATTTTAGACAAAAAAATTTTGTTTTTCCAATACATTTGTATTCCCACCAGTCAGACTCCACTAATGGCACTCCCTCTGTTTCCAATTAAACGCTGCTAATTAGCATAGCTTTAAAATTAAATGGATTCAAACAGAGTGCTTTCCCATGATGCCACACTCATGAGACTGGGGTAAACACAACATTTGCCCCAGACCCCTTGATTAACTGTGAAGCCACGAAGCTTGCACTAATTGAATAAACAGCTTCTGAGCTGAATAAAATCAGGTTCTTTAAGTTGTTATGTATTGATATTCAAACCCCTTTTGCACAAAGGTAGTGGTGAAATGTATGTTTATATATATTATTATGTAATCATTGCGACTGAGCCTGGTTTCTCCCTAGGTTTTTTCTCCATCTTGCCACCTGATGGAGGTTTCGTTCCTTGGAACCGCTGCCTCTGTTGCCTTTGACTTTTGGCTTGCTTAGTTGGGGACACTTAATGTTCAACTATTTTACTGTTCCGCCTGCATTGACACTATATGAGAATTGAACTGAGCTGGATGACACTGTTTTCTTCAGAGCGGCTGTACAGCCAAAACAAATTCTTTTGCATTATTTTCCTGATACCACTGTGGAGCTACTTTGAAACAATATTGTAAAAAGACAAATATACAAATAAAGGTGACTTGACTTATAAAACAGATTGTTCCAACTGGTTTGATGACCTGCATTCGAAGCAAAGCGTTGTGTAATGAGGATCTATGTGTGGCTTTATTGTTTTTGACTGAAAAATTATGAATCAGTACATCAGTTCACCCCCATATGCTCTTGAAGAATGTAAAATGAAAAAGAAAAATTGTCAATGCTGGCTGTAATGAAATTATGCAGTAATACGCTTGTGTTCAAAAGTTTAGTGTCAGAATTTTTCTATTTTTAATACTCTTATTCAGTAATTTTGGTTTCTATTGATCAAAAGTAACAGTAGAGATGCTTATAATGTTAGAAAATGTTTCCATTTCAAATAAATAGAACAGCTCTCACCCGCCCTGCTTGACAAAGTAATATTTTACATATGTCACTGTTTTAATAAAAAAGCCACTTGTGATTTTTATTCCACTTTGCAAAAAATGTAAGTCATTTTTTTTAAATAACTAAAGTATGCATTTATGAGCCTTTTAATGGCAGATCTGGGCAGTCTCATCTGAAACACTAGTCTTATTTACTATATCTCTCTCTGCTGTGACTGTGAACTACATGTTGATTGAGTGGATAGTGAGACACGGGGTCCATCCACCTCATCTTTTATTCATGACAACTTTAGCCTGCAGCACAGATTGATGAAGCTTGAGGTTATACGCTGTTTATGGCATGTACGAATGTTGGAGATGTGCCATGATATGAACATATCGGACAGGTATCAGTCCGTTTCATATATCTGGTATGATGGTTTGATTTATCGTCACTGTGGTTTCATCAATCCTACGGACAGGCTGCCATTATCTCAGTTTGATCATGCCTGTGGTTTGATGGCCGCAGAAAGACAGGGACTTCCCCTGAGCGAGCTGCAGCTGTTGCTGTCCTTCAGAGTGTGGATAAACACCCATGCTGTGTGTGTAGATGTGTGCAAATATGAGTGAGACTGACACGGAGCGAGTCTCACGTGCAGACTTCCAGTGAAGTCTTGTGCTTGAGATAATTCCTATTTTAAGTCAGTTGTGATTAAAGCCTGCAAACACCCACCCAACCGCTAGTCATAATAACCCCGCCAGTCTAAGACAGATCCTACAATACCGCTCTGCTCCAGAGGTGACTCAATACCTGAGGGATCACACACTTTTGCTCTTGGCAGGGAAGACCGGGGACGATTCTTTATTATTTTCTTTCATTTATATTTATTTTTATATTTTCCTTCATAACTCAAACCACAGCCTCACAGTAGTCTAAGAAATGCATATATCCCAAGTACAGTTAAAATATTTACATTGAGGAAGGATTTATCAAAATATTAAAATACGAATCACATTACTAACTCGGTTTCTTAAATAAATGCAGAAAATTGTTGCTTTATTACTTGATTGTGCTTAATACTTTAAATGTTGCTTTTATTTGTCAGAAATCATGTTTTTATTTTCAGAAAGCACAAGACTAAGTGGTTTCTACATTATAATTGTTTTTAATGTTGTAAATCCATTTAGCTAAAACATATTGATCAGCTGATGATTTAAGAACATTTTAATTTTAATTAATTATAATTATTATATTTAGTTGTATACAAATTGTTCCAAAGCCGCAATGAGCTGTCTCATAAATAATTATAATTACATTTTCAACATGCCTTGGTCTTTAAATACAGTCTGTTTACAATCGCACTTGAACCTTTTGTTTGGCAGTGTTTTGCAGAAATATTGTGATTTTTTTTATTTTGCTTTTTGTTCCTCGCATACTTAAAGAAAGGTATAATTACGTGAAGTAAAATTGTCTTGTTTTCATATTATGCTAAATACATATTTCTTACCCAGTGTTCAAACTCTACCGTGGCTTTTGGGGAGCCCACTTGTTTTGTATCTTACAAAGATACGTAACAGCTACAAGTGTATGCACTACTTGCTTTATGCAAGCAGTATATAGGATAAATCACTATACAGTGGTTAATTACATTCCTACTTTATCGACACAGATTGATAGGTGAAACAGCCACCCACAAATAGTCTATAAACAAAGCATCCAGCTGTCTTTGAGTTCAAATGAACAACGGTTAAAGATACTTGTCAGGTTATAGAAGAATACCATAATTCCTCTGTTCAAGCTAAAGTCGATAGTCACACAGACCTACACTCACCTAAAGGATTATTAGGAACACCATACTAATACTGTGTTTGACCCCCTTTCGCCTTTAGAACTGCCTTAATTCTACGTGACATTGATTCAACAAGGTGCTGAAAGCATTCTTTAGAAATGTTGGCCCATATTGATAGGATAGCATCTTGCAGTTGTTGGAGATTTGTGGGATGCACATCCAGGGCATGAAGCTCCCGTTCCACCACATCCCAAAGATGCTCTATTGTGTTGAGATCTGGTGACTGTCGGGGCCATTTTAGTACAGTGAACTCATTGTCATGTTCAAGAAACCAATTTGAAATTATTCAAGCTTTGTGAAATGGTGCATTATCCTGCTGGAAGTAGCCATCAGAGGATGGGTACATGGTGGTCATAAAGGGATGGACATGGTCAGAAACAATGCTCAGGTAGGCTGTGGCATTTAAACGTTGCCCAATTGGCACTAAAGTGTACCAAGAAAACATCCCCCACACCATTACACCACCACCACCAGCCTGCACAGTGGTAACAAGGCAGGATGGATCCATGTTCTCATTCTGTTTACGCCAAATTCTGACTCTACCATCTGAATGTCTCAACAGAAATCGAGACTCATCAGACCAGGCAACATTTTTCCAGTCTTCAACTGTCCAATTTTGGTGAGCTTGTGCAAATTGTAGCCTCTTTTTCCTATTTGTAGTGGAGATGAGTCCCCGGTGGGGTCTTCTGCTGTTGTAGCCCATCCGCCTCAAGGTTGTGCATGTTGTGACTTCACAAATGTTTTGCTGCATACTTTGGTTGTAACGAGTGGCTATTTCAGTTTTCAAAAGTTGCATTTTCTATCAGCTTGAATCAGTCGTCCCATTCTCCTCTGACCTCTAGCATCAACAAGGCATTTTCCCCCATAGGACTGCCGCATACTGGATGTTTTTCCCTTTTCACACCATTCTTAACCCTAGAACCCTAGAAATGGATGTATGTGAAAATCCAAGTAACTGAGCAGATTGTGAAATACTCAGACCGGCCCGTCTGGCACCAACAACCATGCCACGCTCAAAATTGCTTAAATCACCTTTCTTTCCCATTCTGACATTCAGTTTGGAGTTCAGGAGATTATCTTGACCAGGACCACATCCCTAAATGCATTGAAGCAACTGCCACGTGATTGGTTGATTAGATAATTGGATTAATGAGAAATTGAACAGGTGTTCCTAATAATCCTTTAGGTGAGTGTATAACAACCCAGCGACAACACATAATTTGGAATAACATGCCTTAATACATGGAATCGACTACTGTGGTCAGCTTCCTTTACTTTTCGTCCAGAAATCCCAAAAGTGGATGTTCGTTATATTTTTCTCTATGAATCTTTGCGTTATCATGTACTAAAGCGTGAGTGGAATTTGCACTGCAGCGCCACCACACCTTGACGCTCATGACAAGAATAGCATGTATAGTTATCTTTATTGAAGTGAATTAGGTTTAAATCGCTGTCATGCATGAATGAATTACATTTTTGCAATTGTACACATAATAATTCAAGATAATCACATTACACACAACTGAAATTGCACGTCAAAATAACACATTGTTAATATTTTTGAGACCTCCCAAAATTTCACAAATCACGTTTTCAGGGGAGCCCATGTCTTAAGTTAGTTCACCCAATAATGAAAATTCGCCCATGATTTACTCACAATTCATCCTAGGTGTATTTGACATTCTTCTTTCAGACGAATAAAAGTTGTTATATTAAAAAGTCCTGGCACTTTCAAGCTTTATAATGGCAGTAACTGTTGCTCTGTTTTTGAAGTCCATAAAAGAGCATCTGTCCGTCAAATAACATACTCCACACGGCTTCGGGAGGTTAATAAATGTCTTTGGAAATGAATTGATGCATTTGTGTAAGAAAAATATCCATATTTAAAACTTTATTAAGTAAAGTTTCGGCCGATCGCCTGCTTCAGAAGGCCTTTATCAACCCTCCGGAGCCGTGTGGAGCATATTATTTGACAGACTGATGCATTTTTTAACATCTTCAAAAACAGAGCAACAGTCAATGCCATTATAATTCTTGAAAGAGCCAGGACTTTTTTTAATATAACTCAACTTTTATACGTCTGAAAGGAGAATGTCATACACACCTATAGGATGACTTAAGGGTTAGTAAATCATGGACTAATTTTCATTTTTGGGTGAACTATCCCTTTAAGGGGAGCTGAGCTCTCCCTAGCTCCGCCAGTAGTTCTCACCCCATTCTTACCCCACTGACAAGTTGTATTTCCTTGTTTTAAGCATAATTCAAACAGTTAAGTGAGGTTTATGGTTAAAAACAGCCATTGGGACAGAGTTTTTATACTCTGAAAAAAATGTTTTTTGCTTCTAAAGTAATTTGTTGTCTATTTTTTTATATTATATTATATTTATTTTATTTTTATTTTAAATACTATCATAAGTTATTAAAAAATGGTACAACCAGACAATGTGCAAACTTCTTAGAAGCATGCTTAATCAGTGTCATCATTACAGCTTATTTGTAATTGAAGACATGTTGCATGTTAAAATTGCCCTGGTCTCTCTTACTTGATATTTTCACATAATTTTCACTATATTCATGAACAATATCTGTTGGTTGCGTAGTGGCATCTGACCAATGATCTCTGTGTTTCTGATGCGATTTTGTAGCATTTGCCACCTGATAAACCATTGAGAATTGCTATTGTCCTTCTCTGTTTGTTAAAGCACTCTGTAAAGCTGAAAGGACTCCTAAGAGAGCAAAAGGCCATTATCAGCAGCCACAGACACTTCCTATAATGCTCTTAAGAGCCTGACTCTGAGCTCAGTGTGTTGAGTGCATTTGATTCTGCAGTGTTGACTGCATTGTTGCAATGGCTTTTTGTTGCTGGCTTAGTGCGTCATACTCTGCAGGGTGTTTTGTATTTACCTCTTTCCAAATTGGCTAACATTGGTAAAAGCTTTACTTTGACTAGAAAAGGTTACAAAACATGTTCTTTGGAAAAAATGGAACATTGTGTTTCTCTTCTTGTAGTGCAACAAAACCCCATCATTCCACATCATTTGAATTGAACAACAGATACAGTGCTTAAAAATACACTCTTCCGTTTCCAGTTTTTAACCCGTCCTTCTTAATGCTGATTGGTTCTGAGGATTATATTTAAACACAATCACATATACAGGTCCTTCTAAAAAAAATAGCATATTGTGATAAAAGTTCATTATTTTCCATAATGTAATGATAAAATTTTCGATTCATTGCACACCAACTGAAATATTGCAGGTCTTTTATTGTTTTAATACTGATGATTTTGGCATACAGCTCATGAAAACCCAAAATTCCTATCTCAAAAAATGAGCATATCATGAAAAGGTTCTCTAAACGAGCTATGAACCTAATCATCTGAATCAACTAATTAACTCTAAACACCTGCAAAAGATTCCTGAGGCTTTTAAAAACTCCCAGCCTGGTTCATTACTCAAAACCGCAATCATGGGTAAGACTGCCGACCTGACTGCTGTCCAGAAGGCCATCATTGACACCCTCAAGCGAGAGGGTAAGACACAGAAAGACATTTCTGAACGAATAGGCTGTTCCCAGAGTGCTGTATCAAGGCACCTCAGTGGGAAGTCTATGGGAAGGAAAAAAACGCTGCACAACGAGAAGAGGTGACCGGACCCTGAGGAAGATTGTGGTGAAGGACCGATTCCAGACCTTGGGGGACCTGCGGAAGCAGTGGACTGAGTCTGGAGTAGAAACATCCAGAGCCACCGTGCACAGGCGTGTGCAGGAAATGGGCTACAGGTGCCGCATTCCCCAGGTCAAGTCACTTTTGTACCAGAAACAGCGGCAGAAACGCCTGACCTGGGCTACAGAGAAGCAGCACTGGACTGTCGCTGAAATTTTGCATGTCATTCGGAAATCAAGGTGCCAGAGTCTGGAGGAAGACTGGGGAGAAGGAAATGCCAAAATGCCTGAAGTTCAGTTTCAAGTACCCACAGTCAGTGATCGTCTGTGGTGCCATGTCAGCTGCTGGTGTTGGTCCACTGTGTTTTATCAAGGGCAGGGTCAATGCAGCTAGCTATCAGGACATTTTGGAGCACTTCATGCTTCCATCTGCTGAAAAGCTTTATGGAGATTATTTCGTTTTTCAGCACGACCTGGCACCTGATCACAGTGCCAAAACCACTGGTAAATGGTTTACTGACCATGGTATTACTGTGCTCAATTGGCCTGCCAACTCTCCTGACCTGAACCCCATAGAGAATCTGTGAGATATTGTGAAGAGAAAGTTGAGAGACGCAAGACCCAACACTCTGGATGAGCTTAAGGCCGCTATCGAAGCATCCTGGGCCTCCATAACACCTCAGCAGTGCCACAGGCTGATTGCCTCCATGCCACGCCGCATTGAAGCAGTCATTTCTGCAAAAGGATTCCCGACCAAGTATTGAGTGCATAACTGAACATACTTATTTGAAGGTTGACTTTTTTTGTATTAAAAACACTTTTCTTTTATTGGTCGGATGAAATATGCTAATTTTTTTAGATAGGAATTTTGGGTTTTCATGAGCTGTATGCCAAAATCATCAGTATTAAAACAATAAAAGACCTGAAATATTTCAGTTGGTGTGCAATGAATCTAAAATATATGAAATTTTAATTTTATCATTACATTATGGAAAATAATGAACTTTTATCACAGTATGCTATTTTTTTTAGAAGGACCTGTATACACACAGAGTTGATTTCACTTAAACTATCCTCACAGCTCATATTGACCTACTTGCAGTTAATAATGGGACCAGTTTAATTGTATTGTGTTTTTGGAGAAAAGATAAACATAACAGTTGTGATGTAAAATTAACAATTAACCAACAATATATAATATTCCATGAACTTTGAGGATTAATCTCAATTTCTGTTGAATCATTTAGAAGACGCTTTTGTCCTAAGCCAATTTTAGATGCAGAAACAAAATACAAACAACAATATTAGCATTTTTAAAAACTTCAGCAGTTGATTATTCCATTAAGTGTGTGTGTTTGTCTGTGTTCATGTTTATATTGCATTATGGGTACCAGCCAGCTGGTCCCCATGAGGGAAATTAATTAATAAACATACAAAATTATGTTGTTGTTTTTATGTGTATTGCATGTGTGTTTTTCATGAGATTTAAAGAAGCACATTACATTTGAATGTGCCTGTGGCTGGCATAATTTCCTGATTCTGTTTCCATCATATTCTGTTCTTTTTCTACCGTATCCTATAAATATGTGGCAAAAAGGTCAGGTAGACTGGATTATTTCTGGTAAAGAGCTAATGTGACTTGATCCAAAACAAATGTCTCCTTTAATGGACAGAAGGAGAATAATGTCTGTGTGCTCAGGCAGACAGAGAGATGAAACATAGGATAAAATTTGTCTGTGTAATTTTATTATCACTTTTCCATTATATGACTGTACGTCAGAGACAGCACTGCTCTTATTGGATGATCGATGCACAGGATGGATAAGCTAGTGCAAAGGAGCTTTAAACGAATGTTCCAGGTTCAATAACCACAGAAAATAAGCCTTACAGGCAAAAAAATAGAAACGCTGCTAAATTTGAAGTTACAGTAAGGCATTTACAATGGAAGTTGGAAGGCCAGGTCAGGCAGTAGACATCAAAATATATGCTTTTTCTGAAGTATACATGTTGGCTAGTGTGATTTAGAATTGCTTACTGATCTTGTTTGTGCAACACATTACTTCAATATCATGACCACAAATGCATATGTGGATACTAGAGAGGAACTGTTTATGTGCAGCAAACTCCACCCACAGGAACTAGATAATGGATTTGCACTAGCATATACTGCACTTTGAAACTGCAGAGAAAGAGAGATGGGATTTGTGGGGGTAAGAAAACAGGGAAAGATTAGAAATAAGAGACATGAGCAGCAAAGGAGCAAGTGAAATGTGCTTAGAGTCAGACAGAAAGAGAGGGAGAGGAAGGCAGAAAATGGAGGCTAAGTGTTTTCGAGGGCGTCAGCTGGAGGTGTCAGTCTCACATCATGGCTGCTTAACAAGTGCTTTTCACATTGAATGTGGCAATTCATGCAGGAGAACACTGGAGGGGAGCTAGAAAATGTTTGTAAAAAAAGAAAAAGAAAAAAGTAGGTTATAAAACATTAATAATTGGAATGTTAATATCAATTATGGTATTAAAAATTGCAGCAAATTATTCAGCTTATAAAAGAGTTTGATCAGCACAAAGCATTTAGTAATGGATGAATGTGCACCAAAATACTGCAAAGTTTTATTGGACACACAAGTTGGTCTTTTTTATTTTGCTGTCTGTGCTTGATTATACTGTTAGTTGGACTTATATATTGTATTCGTTTTAAACATAGTTAGATGCAGTAGTAGTTTACACACAGTTGATTTCTTTTTGATTTCTTGGTTAGTTTGGATGCCTTTGCTGTTTTCCTAGGGCACAAGTACGTGAACATATCAGTCTGTACTTGTGTCCAGAGTCCAAAATTAACCCTCGCCAAACACCAAATGTGAGTAAAAATTAGATATGGGCAGTAAATAGAAGAGAGGTATTGGCCAGTTGGCTGGTAACTTTATTAGGATCTGCAGCATTTGATTTTTTTTTTACTCAAATTGGAAGAACATCTGTCTCTCGCAGATATAAGCGACATGAACGATTTAAATCTAGTCATGTACTGATGAAAACATCTGTTCCAATGGTTATGTCTTCTAACAACTTTATCTAAAGTGGGCATTTTATAATCTAGGATGATGTTTTTATTCCCTCTAGAACCCCATGTGGAGATACATGAATATTACTATTACTGGTAACACTTTAGAATATTGTTCCGACAATAACTACACTGGAACAAAAGAGTAATGCACTATTAACATTCTAGTAACTACTATTACCTAACAAGAAACTCTGATTAATTAATTAATAAGTAATAGTGCTTAGTTGACTTAGTTTGTTGTTAGTTAATCAATAACTGCTGTTTTTTCACACCTCCCAGAGGACTACTAAGAACTAATATATACAGATTCATAATAAATGTGAATAATGCATAATATATAATTAATTCTAAAGTGAAGGTCATAGTAACCCTTTAGTAATGACTCAAGTATGTATTACCAAATCCTTTTGAAGGAGTTGGATCAGTATTCTAAAGTGAAAAACATAACTACCAAAGTCATTTTAAACTTGTTTAAGTGCAGTGTGTAGTATTTATAAGGATATATTGACAGAAATGCAATATAATATACATAACTATGTTTTCAGTGGTGTATAAAGACCTTACATAATGAACCGTTATGTTAGCATTACCGTTATGTTGAAATACCACCATCAACTAAGCACTATTATTTACTAATTCATTAATTTGTTTCTTTTTAGTTAATAGTAGCTACTAAAATGTTGATAATGCATTACCCATTTGTTCCTGTAGTTACACATAAATGATGGAACAGTATTCTAAAGTGTTACCCTATTACTAATATTGTACTAAATCACCAAAACAGAAATTGGAAAAACAAAATCACAATGTGTTGGAACATTTTTGTGTCAGGGGCAGGAAAAACCGCTAGATTTTGTTGTTGGTTTATACAAAATAATAGTGTTAAAAAGATCCACACAATGAAAGTTTGGACACTATTGACTTTCATTGTATGGACTTTTTTGGGTGACCTATCCTTTAAATACCCAGTAAGTCTTAGTTATCCACCATCATCAGCTGTGTCAAATACACTGTTTGTGGGTACTTTTTAGAGCAACCCCATCATCATCGTCATCTAAGATGACTGTGGACTCCGGCTTGCTTGTTGTAAAGGAAAACCACCCACAATCACCACACCATTTCCTTTGCACTCAGTACATTAACGTCCCAGCTTCAGTTACTGTAAGTTATGATTAAGCCAGATTTGCTTCAATATTTTTTTTTTTGCAGAGTATCTGCGAGGCACAAGCAGGCTGAGAGAGAACCATCTGCTGTGGTATGCGATTCTGCAGTGGAGAACAGGATCTTTGTCTTCGTCCTGCTCTATTATGTTGTTCGTTTGAGAGATTTGACAGTGTAAGCGACAACACCTTCACATATATTTTCCTCTTTTTATTTTTTCCCCTGCCCAAATCTCACAGATTTGAAAAAGCACATAATTTACAAAACGGTAGCATTTTACTACAACCACATTGATAATGTGCAGCTGAGAGGTTGAAAAGAAAGAGGAAGTAACACAAAAAGACTTTATTTTATAATTAATTCTTTTATAGTTAATCACTGTTTTTTAGCAAACTGAATAAAATTGCTTAGTCTTTTTAAATACATTTTTGACCTTAATAAAGTCAGTTTGGGCATGGCATTATGGTAGTACCAAGCTTGAAAATTTAAATGTACAACAAGAAATTTTTCTTGAGCAACAAATCAGCATATTTAGATGCTTTGACTGGAATAATTCAGTTTCGTCATCACAGGAAATTGCATTTAAAAATATTAGAAAACATTTAAAATTGTAGTAATATTTTGATTATTACTGTTTAACTGTATTTTTGATCAAATAATGCAGCCTTTGTGAGCATAAGGGACTTAAACAATAAAAAATCTTTACTTATCATTTAGTACCATATATTGGTATGCAATATATATATATAATATATATATATCGCCAGTATTATGGTACTGCAACAGTAGTTTTTTGTGAGATATCACTGCATTTTCCTGGTTTCCTCTAATGCCTTTTCAGTTTTATCTCAGCCTAGTTACATACTTCTTGCAGCCTGGCATGTTGCAAGTAAATTTGTGTTCAGTGAGGCAGAAGGATTTTTAACTGCAGATTGTGTGTGAATGGAATTAATAAATTATATGCAGTATCATATACATTTATCAGTATCATATAAATTATATGCTGCAGCACCATTGAAGACATGATGGTGCCTGGCTCCATCCGTCATTAGACATGTCTAGGCAAGGACAAGGTTAAATGAAAATTGTCATAATTTACACACCCTCATGTCGCTCCAACCACAGTATTATTTTTCTTCTTCTCTGAAACACACAAAGGCAGAATGTCTGAGCCAGATCTTCTTCCTTCAGCGTGACTCCCATCACAAGCGCACACATGTAAATCCACTGCAGAAGTGCCCAGGCCCTGTTATTTATGTGACTTGTTCTTGTTAAATAGATCGTTTTGGTTATTACACTGTGCTTGTAGGGCTTCTGGAATTGCTTCACATTTCATTAGATGGTTCCCCGGGGAGAGGGAAATGGGAAACCCTGCTGATCTAACTGTGGATGTGCAGTGGGGACTTGGTCCCTTACTGGAGGGTCTGACTCCTGGAGGACGACTCACTGCTTGCTTTAATCACTTTTACATAACTCTGACTTGGTATATTGCACCATTCACATTAAGATAGGAAGCCATTATTTCACTGCCCGCTGGGCGATTGCAGCTTGAAGATTGAAGAGTTTGCAAGACAGCCTGTCTGGTACTCAAAGTGGCTGTTCTTTGAAAGTGCTAAAATGAGTCATCCTGGAAAACAAACTGGAACGAGATGCAATCACACTACAGTTCTGCCTCCCTTTGGGTCTGTGTTACAGTGTTTATTCAGGGGATCCTCATAAGACAGGGGTGGGGAATGTTGATCCTGGAGGGCCACTCTCTTGCAGAGTTTAGCTCAAACCCTGAAAAAATGCTCACCTGCCTGTAACTTTAGTAATCCTGAAGACCTTGATTAGCTTCAGGTGTGTTTGATTAAGGTTGGAGCTAAACTCTGCAAGAGAGTGACCCTTCTGGATCAACTTTCCCCACCCCTGTCATAAGAGCAGGGATATCAAGCTAATTATGTGAGGCTTTGTCTTACTTTCATTATGGGGTACTATACCGCTCAAATTTTAAGAGTTTCTGTTTTTGAAAATCTCTTATGCTCACCAAGGCTGAATTTATTTGACCAAAAATACAGTAAAATAATTTAAAATATTATTACAATTTAAAATGTATTCCTGTTTTAATATATTTTAAATGTAGAATGAAACTCATTGGTTTTGTGGAAGCTCGAACGTGCTGCGTAACACGAGAATGAACCTCATTGGTTCTTGCTGAAGCTCAAACAGGCTATGTAACATAGAGAATGAACCTTATTAGTTCTCGCACATCAAGCGAACATGCTTGAGCTTCGGTTTACCACAACTGATGTGTGAGTTGATAAATGTTTATATGTGAATAAAAATCTAAATTCAATCTGTTCATCATATGAAGCGATCATCTTTAGAAACTTTGGACTAAACCATTCAATTTATATGGATTAGTTTTACGATCTCTTTATGAACTTTTTGAAGCATCAAAGTGGTAGTTGTGTAGCTGTTTATGGAAGGACAGAAATCTCATTTCATCAAAAGATCTTCATTTGTGTTCTGAAGATGAACGAAAGTCTTATGGTTTTAGAACGACATGAGGGTGAGTAATTCATTCAGCCTTAAAGGTTAATTGTAAACTAACTTGGCTGGCGGTCCTTGGAGGAGGCTTGAACCTGAGCTCAGAATAATCAGCATATAGGAGGAAAGAGTGAATTAGAGGAGGAGATGGGGAGGAAGAGGGTTGCAAGAAGAATTTGTCAATGGGATGATGCAGTATCTGCTGCTTATATAGTATGCTCGTAATGATGATTGATGGGGCTGAATGTTTAAATTCCTCCCGAATCTATGTTTGGAACTTCATTTAATGGCAGAATTTACATTTTTGAGTGAACTAACGCTTTAATTTCTTTAAAAACTCAAACTTTTGAATGGTAGTGTAGAGGGTGGTGCTTATATATTAAAAAAACAATTGGCATTCAGCAACATGACTCGCGTCTCTAGCGTCAGTGAGGTATATGGGAGTTTTACAGGTGAAAACAACACAAATGTGTGTGTCAGTTATGTGACACCAGTGGAACAGAGCTGAGCCTTATAATTGTTCTTAAGACCGATCAATGAGATCCATGAAACAAGAAAAAGGGGTCCCTCAGATATTGACCACGGTCTGTCAGAAAAGAGAGCGAGGGCTGAAGAGATAGATAAAGAGATAGACAGAAGAAAGACACAGAAAATGTGTTTAGAATGAGGCTAGGTCAATTGGCAGTCTAGTTTGTAACATTGCTGAAACAATCATTGAAACAGAACAAGCACCTCACATCTGAGGAAAAACAGTTTGAAAATCAACATGAAATGCCTTTCTAACTAGGGATGCATCAATTGTATAAAAATTCTGGCTGATATTGATAAACTGATCACTATTTTTCATTCAGTTTGTTTCATCAGGGATCATCAACCAACTGTGAGCAACATTATTTTACAGTATTTATTAATCTGTGTTAATGTTGATTTGTAAATATACTATTGTTCATGGTTAATTCATATCTATTGATGTTGCATTAACATTCATTTATACAACTTGAAATGTTACAAATTTAGTAATAGACACTACACTCACCTTAAGGATTATTAGGAACACCATACTAATACTGTGTTTGACCCCCTTTTGCCTTCAGAACTGCCTAAATTCTACGTGACATTGAATCAACAAGGTGCTGAAAGCATTCTTTAGAAATGTTGGTCCACATTGATAGGAGAGCATCTTGCAGTTGATGGAGATTTGTGGGATGCACATCCAGGGCACGAAGCTCCCGTTCCACCACATCCCAAAGATGCTCTATTGTGTTGAGATCTGGTGACTGTGGGGGCCATTTTAGTACAGTGAACTCATTGTCATGTTTAAGAAACCAATTTGAAATTATTCAAGCTTTGTGACATGGTGCATTATCCTGCTGGAAGTAGCCATCAGAGGATGGGTACATGGTGGTCATAAAGGGATGGACATGGTCAGAAACAATGACAGGTTGGCCGTGGCATTTAAACGATGCCCAATTGGCACTAAAGGGCCTAAAGTGTGCCAAGAAAACATCCCCCACACCATTACACCACCACTAGCCTGCTCAGTGGTAACAAGGCATGATGGATCCATGTTCTCATTCTGTTTACGCCAAATTCTGACTCTACCATCTGAATGTCTCAACAGAAATCGAGACTCATCAGACCAGACAACATTTTTCCAGTCTTCAACTGTCCAATTTTGGTGAGCTTTTGCAAATTGTAGTCTCTTTTTCCTATTTGTAGTGGATATGAGTGGTACCCGGTGGGGTCTTCTGCTGTCGTAGCCCATCCGCCTCAAGGTTGTGCGTGTTGTGGCTTCACAAATGCTTTGCTGCATACCTCGGTTGTAATGAGTGGCTATTTCAGTCAAAGTTGCTCTTCTACCAGCTTGAATCATTCGTCCCATTCTCCTCTGACCTTTAGCATCAACAAGGCATTTTCGCCCACAGGACTGCCGCATACTGGATGTTTTTCCCTTTTCACACCATTCTTTGTAAACTCTAGAAACTGTTGTGCGTGAAAATCCCAGTAAGAGCAGATTGTGAAATGCTCAGACTGGCCCGTCTGGCACCAACAACCATGCCACGCTCAAAATTGCTTAAATAACCTTTCTTTCCCATTCTGACATTCAGTTTGGAGTTCAGGAGATTGTCTTGACCAGGACCACACCCCTAAATGCATTGAAGCAACTGCCATGTGATTGGTTGATTAGATAATTGCATTAATGAGAAATTGAACAGGAAAAAAATCTGCCTGTAATGTTGTTGAAATGCATCTCTTATGCTCACCAAGGCTGCATTTATTTGATCAAAAAGACAGTAAAAAGGTCATGTTTATTATTATTATTACAATTAAAAAAACTTTTATTTTATTTTTTAAATGTAATTTTTTTCCCTGTGATTGCAAAGCTAAATTTTCATCATCATTACTCCAGTCTTTAGTGTCACATGATCCTTCAGAAATAATTCTAATATGCTGATTTGGTCCTCAAGAAATATATCATAATTTGTCAATGTTGAAAGCCATTGTTGTGCTACTTAATATTTTTTGTGGGATTCTTTGAACAGAAAGTTAGAAAGTAAAACAACAACATTTACTTGATAAAAACTTTATAAACATTGTACATTTCTTACTTTTGATCAATTTAATGCATCCTCACTAAATGAAAGTATTATTTTACTTTAAAAAAAATCATGCTGGCCCAAAACTTTTGAATATGAATATATGTGTGAAAGCTTTGTTCATTAAAATGTTATTAATCTAAACCTAAATTAGTGTAATTAAAGATTGAATGAGAACTAAATGATGGTGGTTAATCTAAATGTTACATGCACAATTTGATATACAGTATTGGCTAATGCAGATAATATTGCATCCCTATTTTTAACCCATTATACTTTTGTTATCTGATGTATTTCTGCATGAAACAGGGACATTTATACACCAGGATTTGACTGATATCATGGAAAGTGCGTGCTTAAAATGGGAAGAAAATAAGAGGGATTTGTGATATCAGATGCAAATGAATGTTGTTTGAGGCAGTTTGATAAGGAATGTGTCTTGTGAACATAAACAAGGCCTATTTTGGCTTCAAATTGACTTAAAAGAGAATAGTTCTGTTTTATTACTGATCAAATAAACTAATAAAAGTGGTTGTGAACAAATCCAGTTGTTTTTCAATGATATGTAGTTTTGATTGTATTTGTGCACCAAATTCTGAGCTCAGTAGTATGTTTGCAATTATATGCATGTTGGCATAACACAATGCATTAGAACAAAAGGACCCAGGTGTGGACAATACTACAGGAATAAAGGAAAGTAACCATCCACCTGGGTCATTATAGACACAAGCAGTGACAGCTAATGAGAACGAATAAGGGAATGTTTCGGGTGTCTGGCTCTCTCACAACCCCCTTGATGTTCTGCCTCAGCAGGCGTCGCTCTGTATAATGAGAGCACTTTGGCTATGAAAAATGGCAATCCATTTCAGTGGCCACATAGACCACAATCTGTTTCTCAATGTCGTTTTAAGTGTGTTTTTGTTGTACGACATGCACTTTCTGCGGTACTGGTAGTACAGTTATGGATTGTGTGCTTTTGTGAAATTAAAGAGCTCAAAATCAATATGCCTCCCCGTCCCCCTTTGTTAACGTCGCAGGTGCAAGACTATAATTCATGATTTCATTATGCAAATCTAAAGCTGCACATGATTGCCTCAGTCTTTTTATTAAAGATATTTGATTTCTGTCCATGGGATGCAAATTCTAATAAACCATTTAAAAAATACACCAATTAATTTGAACCGTTGGAGAGGGAAATGAGTGAGCTAGGGTTCTGCTGCATGATGATATTCTATGCAAAAGTATGTGTACTGATATATCATTTATACCAAGGTAGATGTATTCCTGAAGCTGTCAGTTGGAAGGACTGCTTTATGATATTTACAGGTCAGAGGAATAAATAGTGGAATAATGTTGAATATAGAGAATGATGTCCCAACCAAGTCAAGATCAGGATTGAGTTGCTGTGTAAATAAATATTTAGTTATTTCATTTATGTAGTAAATAGTGTTGGGTAAGTTTGCATAGATACTTGCGTAGAGGATAGCATGCTGTTCTATGTCAGTGGTATTCTGAACAGATGTTGCAAGATGTAATTGAATAAAAGAAGAGAGTCTTTGGGGTTCTAGGTGGGCTCTTTTCATTGGGTGGACCATATTGTTCATGACAGGTCAAGTAGTTAGCTTTGAAATTTCATTGACAAAAAGGTCTGTTTTCTTGTCAATTGTATCAATGTATGAAACCGCTTATATAGGAGTCACTTTTAAACCATTGCGAAATCTGTGCGGTGAAATCTTTTGTGCGGTGAAATCTTTTGTGTGGATCATGTGGATTCCTATTAAAATGACTGGCTATCACCTGCAAAAATTCCAGGAACAATGGCAAATGGCCGCAGTCTCAAGAAGAAAGATTTTGCAGTTGAAGCGAAGATTCAGTTGACCTTATTTTTATTATTAGGTTAGGCTTGTTTGATAGGTTATATAAACCTTTTTTTATTATGTCTTCAACATGAACCTATAATTTGATATATACCAACTTTGCAGGACAGTGGGTCTGCAGGAGCAGGGTTGAAGACCTCTTATATATACTATTATATTATTACTGATATGTCATGGAATGAGTCATTTTTAGGGATGCACCGAAGTTACAGCCTCCAAAAATGTTCTGCCAAAAATGTTTTTTGCCAGTTTTTCCTGTCCTGCCACGCCCCTCAGTGTTCAGTGCCCAGCACTCAGGTTTCTCTCTCGCTCTATACAGCTATCACTGCGCAGTGTGACGCTCCACTCAATATTCTGCTCTATGCGCGTGCACTCAGCTCAGTGGCTCAATTAACGTGCCGACATGACATTTCTATGTAGTAGCGTCTTTTGCATGATGCAACGCTCAAGTTAAAATCAGTTCAACTTTTTTTTTAAATGCTTCTCGAGACCTTGCGTTTTCCCCCTATTCCACTGCCCGCGTCTCACGTTTTTTAAAAAGAAAACACGCATTCTGTGTGTACGAGCTACTTTCAATAAAAGTGTGGGCTTTTGTTTTGTTTTTTATTCAGCTTGATTCAAATTATTACATTTCATTAAAAAGTTTAATATTAATACGATTATACTACAAAAGCTAATTTCAAATAAGAAATAAATAGCTTTCAAAAAGCATTTTCTGTTTCAGTTTTCAGAATTTTCTGTTTCGGACCAGAATTTTCATTTTATATGATTTTGTTCATGCCACCCACCTGTACCTTGGGGGTAAAAGAAGGATAGGAGACAGTAATGTGTATTTTTAAAATGTGCCAATGGTGGACTGCAAAAAGGCACCATCGACTGGAGGCTGCTCTGACGTCACAGGCATTGATCCTGAATACGAAACGGAGGCAGTGGGTGAGGAGACTCCCGACTGGAGCTGCTGCTGGGCAGGAGAGACACGCTCAGCGTCAGTGCATAACAGAACGGGAAAAGTGAGGGGGAAAAAAGGGGGGAAAAGCAAAACGGGACATGAAACCAGATTTGCCAACTGGCATCCCTTAGTGCAAGACTCAATAGGACTGACTCATTCGTTCGCTCTCTCACTCATTCGCTCTCTTTTTCCTTTCCTCTCTCTTTTTGTCTTCTCCCCTCCCTTCCCCCGAAACGGTGCAGGCTAGTGGTTTCTCTCCCTTTCTCTCTCCTGCTCGCTCGCTCTTTGCTTACCTCTCCACACACACACAATATTTAGCTCGCTGCTGCTGGCTGGGTTTATTATTCTGCGCTCTTATTGGTCAACTCGATGGTTTAGAGCCAGCTCTGATTATTTGCCTCTGGGAATCCTGAAGCACTGAGGGGGTGTTGTCTACTGAGGTTCATTTTTCTCGAATGTTTTTTTTTAAATTCTGGTATTAGTTGGAGCTGTCGTCTAAACTGAAAGAACAACAGCGCAATATCTGCAGAGGAACAACTTTATAATACAAAATTGAGTTTTTAGGGAGAATGCTCCGAAAAATCAAGTTTTTGAGAAAGAACTTTTGTTCTCAGAGAAATTACAGCAGGTGAATTGCCAGTCAGTTGGGTACGTTTCCTTTCTTAAGTGGCTTTTTCAGCAGTCCAAGCTGGATTCAGAGCATGCTACCAATACGATCAGGTCACCACCGGGTCTGACCGTGAATCCCCAGCTCCCAGAGAACGTCACTCCCACCTCGGTTAAGCGCAACAAAAGACCAGGATTACTCCAAGCCATGAAGAAAATCTGGTCCAAGAAACGCTTTCAGGTGAGTTGTTGCATGCCTTATTTGTCTTACCTTGCATGTTGACTCATAACTGACTGGGAATTTGAGTTTGACCAATATGTGTGGGTTTTGTCATTCAGTGAGCTCCGTCTGAGGGAGGCTTGACCCAATTCCCTCCTTTAGGGCTGTTAGCGCTCATTCGCACTCCTGCGCCCCACCCTTTTCTTGTAAACAAACGGCACCCATCTGGCTAATTGCGTGAGGATGATTGCAGCTGAATAGGTGAATGTCCACAGCTCATTAAACTCTATCATATTCTGATGCATTCTGGGTTACGCTAGGAACCAGACAAAGATGACAGCCCCCTTTGGTACTTTGCTGTCATTTTTAAGGGGTTCTCAGTGGGTTGGAAATCCAAGATATTGTTTATAATAGAAAAGTTTTATATTGAAACCAGCACTGGCTATGTCATGACTGGTATTGTTACATTTTGCACCACTACAGAAGACATATGGCAAGTCAGCATGTAGGCTTTTTTCTTGTCCAAGTACAATAAAACAGAAATGCTTGTAGCAGCAACTGATTTTTCCCTGATGCATATTTCTAGGGATCTGTCGGATCGTAAATTTGACTACCTCACACTTCACTGCATTAACAGAGTAGAAATGTAATCATTTTATTTGATGGTTTTGATGATGTAAAAATCTCTGCTTTATTTAATACATTCAATACTGCAGCCAAACAGCATCACATCAGCAGACTGTTATTGCGCTTCCAGAACTAGATGTCTGTTTAAATTCTATTCCCAAGACATTGCTGTGCAGTTGCTAAGGTGCTTTTAGTGTGTTGCTAGGTGGTTGCTAGGGGCTACTTACTGGTCCAAGTCAAAAGAGCTCGCCACCACAAATATTGATATTCAATTAATAGGTTCTATTATTGTCCGTCAGGTTAAAAAATAAACCCTTGTTGATCCAATAATGCATTCTTCTTTGGAGCACAAAATATATTTATTTTTAAAAGTCCATAGAATGAAAGTCATTGGGGTCCAGTGTTCTTTGTATTCTATACAAAAAGAAATGCATACAGTTTTGAACAACATTAGGGTGGGTAAATGACAGTTTTCATTTTTAGGTGAACTATCCCGTTAAATAGCAAAATGTAATATTTAGGTTTGTTTGGCTTAGAAATTATCAATCATTTGTGGTGTTTTCTCTATATATAGACGGTCAGGTCAAAATGCGAACCATGCTCCCCTCCCTGGATGGCACATGAAGCAAAAATGAGCAATCTGCACACCATCACTTTGCCATTGACTGTAAGTGCACAAGAGTGTCCTTCTTTTGACAATATGTCATTGTGACATTTTACAGGTGAGAGGAGGTGAGAGCAGGACGAGCTGTTACCTCTTCCTCTCAGGCTGATAGGAATCCTTGTGAAGATGAAAGGAAAAGTGGGTGTGAAGGAGAGGAGAGGGGGATGGGTAAAAGAAAAAGATAATTGGATCTTAGTCGGCAGTCTGAGACAAACGGGTGGATGGGGCAGAGATGTAGCTTAGAGACCAGACAGATACCGAACAGGTGGCTGAGTCATAGTTTCAGATGTAGGCTAAATGGTAGTTTCATTTTCTATCCTGTCATGTGAATAATATGTAATTTATTTCATTCCTCCATTTGATGTGTTTTAGGGAGACAGGATATCCCATGCTGCTAGTAAAAGAACTCAAGATAACTAGATTCACATTTCCTGAAGTATATATCTGTTACGAATGCTCTTAGACAGAAGGTAGGAGATCCAAACGCAGCTTTATTAGAGGGTAATCCACAATCGTAGTCAGAAAACAGGCAGAAGGTCATACACAAGCAATCAGTCCAAGCAAGCAACCAAAACAGAGGAGACAGGCAAAAGGGTAATCCACAGAGAAGGCAAGAAATCCAAGACCAAGAGACATGAAACCAGGGTAAACGCTCAGAGATGCAGTGTAACACTAAACAAGACTTCGCAGTGACAGACAGAGTGAACATGGTTTTTATAGTGTGAGCTAACAAGGTAATGGGGTGCAGGTGGATGTAATCAATGAGTGATGATGAGTCCGGGCAAAGGATTATGGGAGATGTAGTCTATGGTAGAATGACAGTCTGGGTTGGAGTGCCCTCTGGTGAACGCGGGCACTCACACTGGTCCATTGTGACATAGCCCCCCCTCAAAGGAGCGGCTTCCAGACGCTCCTAAAATTGTCCAGGAGGGAGGTGGAGCGGAGGCGGACCTGGGGTGGGATGGAGGGCCAGGCCCGTGGAGTGGAAGTGGGCCTGGAGACTGAGGCAGAGCAGGTGGCCAGGAGCAGGCTCAGCTGATGACCAGGCTGATGCAGGCAGAGCAGGTGGCCAAGGTGATGCAGGCTGGGCAGATGACCTGGGTGATGCAGGCAGCCAGGGCGGAGCAGACGACCACCACAGTAGTGCAGACAAGGTTGACGACCCCATGGCGGCGCAGACAAGGTTGAAGACCCCACGGCGGAGCAGACGACCACAACAGTGGCGCAGACGAGGTTGGAGACCCCACGGGCGGAGCAGACGACCACCACAGTGGCGCAGACGAGGTTGGAGACCTCCACGGCGGAGCAGACGACCACAACAGTGGCGCAAGCGAGGTTGAAGACCCCACGGCGGAGCAACGACCACAACAGTGGCGCAGACGAGCTTGAAGACCCCCACGGCGGAGCAGATGACCACCACAGTGGCGTAGACGAGGTTGAAGTCCCCCACGGCGGAGCAGATGACCACCACAGTGGCTTAGACGATCTTGAAGACCCCACGGCGGACTAGGTGGTCTAGAAGACCTCCATGGTGGAGCAGGCAAAGCAGGTGGTCCAGCCGAGCCCTCTCTGGACTCGGGACACGAGGCGGGCCGGAGCCCTCTCTGGACTCGGGACACGAGGCGGAGCCGAGCCCTCTCTGACTCGCAGACGGGCCGGAGCCCTCTCTGGACTCGGCAGACGGGCCGGAGCCCTCTCTGACTCGGCAGACGGGCCGGAGCCCTCTCTGGACTCGGCAGACGGGCCGGAGCCCTCTCTGACTCGGCAGACGGGCCGGAGCCCTCTGACTCGGCAGACGGCCGGAGCCCTCTCTGGACTCGGCAGACGGGCCGGAGCCCTCTCTGGACTCGGCAGACGGGCCGGAGCCCTCTCTGGACTCGGCAGACGGGCCGGAGCCCTCTCTGACTCGGCAGACGGGCCAGAGCCCTCTCAGGATGCAGGTCAGTGGCTGGAGACATCTCTTTAGCAGGGAGTGTTGTCGACAGTGGAACCATCTCAGAGTCCCGAAGGCTTGGCTTTACTACATAGATGCCAGCTGCTCTCACTGACATCAGCGGAGCGCCCTCCAGACTTGAAGCCAGTCTCAAGAGTCTAGGGAGAGCCATAATGTCTTCCTGTGCAGCATTCATGACGACCGGGAACACAGATGGGACGTCCATGATGGCTGAAGACTTTGGTGAGGCACCAGTGAAGGCTGATGAATCTGGTGTAGTGTCCGTGGCAGCTGGAGGCTCTGGAAGGTTTGCTGAGACGACACGAGGCTCTGGAAGGTCTGCTGAGACACGAGGCTCTGGAAGGTCTGCTGAGACGACACGAGGCTCTGGAAGGTCTGCTGAGACGACACGAGGCTCTGGAAGGTCTGCTGAGACGACACGAGGCTCTGGAAGGTCTGCTGAGACGACACGAGGCTCTGGAAGGTCTGCTGAGACGACACGAGGCTCTGGAAGGTCTGCTGAGACGCCACGAGGCTCTGGAAGGTCTGCTGAGACGACACGAGGCTCTGGAAGGTCTGCTGAGACGACACTAGGCTCTGGAAGGTCTGCTGAGACGACACTAGGCTCGGTGGCCATCTTGTCTGAGGAAACGGGCTCGGCGGACATCTTGTTTGAAGACACAGGCTCGGCAGACATTTTGTCCAAAGACACAGGTGTGGCAGATGCGGTGGAAATGTCATGACCTCATCCATGACACCCACTGTGAAAGTAGAGCCGCTTACCTGAAGGGCATAATCAAGGAGCTCACTCAGTGATCCTCGAGGACCATCACGGATGAGTTGGGTTTGTAACTCTTGTTGAGTCCATGGCAAAAAGTCAATTAACATAAAGTCCGGGAGGTTTGTGGTGTTTGAGATGTTCAGAAAGTCTCTGATGTGCTCCTCGAGTGTGTAAGTTCCTTATGAGTCGAACAAGGGTGACTGCTGCTGGATCCATGCTGGCGAAGTCTTCTGTTACGAATGCTCTTAGACAGAAGGTAGGAGATCCAAACGCAGCTTTATTAGAGGGTAATCCACAATCGTAGTCAGAAAACAGGCAGAAGGTCATACACAAGCAATCAGTCCAAGCAAGCAACCAAAACAGAGGAGACAGGCAAAAGGGTAATCCACAGAGAAGGCAAGAAATCCAAGACCAAGAGACATGAAACCAGGGTAAACGCTCAGAGATGCAGTGTAACACTAAACAAGACTTCAGTGACAGACAGAGTGAACATGGTTTTTATAGTGTGAGCTAACAAGGTAATGGGGTGCAGGTGGATGTAATCAATGAGTGATGATGAGTCCGGGCAAAGGATTATGGGAGATGTAGTCTATGGTAGAATGACAGTCTGGGTTGGAGTGCCCTCTGGTGAACGCTGGCACTCACACTGGTCCATTGTGACAATATCAGTGCTTGCGAGGCAGCAAAAGAAGCTTTTTTTTTTTTTTTTTTTTTTTGGAGGGGGAAATAAGACTGCAATACTTTGCCATCATGACACAAAGCACACATCTTGTTTGCTGCCTGTTGCACATAGGATTCAACATACACTGCCTACAAAAATACTTTTGGAAACAGTCTATGGAAGTATTTGAATTCTGTATTTGCATAGATTTTTTTTGATAGAATCATAAATGTATCCTTCACTATGTGGTATCTCACGATCATGTGCAAGTGGTTTGGCGCTTGGTGGAAATAATAAATGCTGTCTGATGGTGAAAACAATGCTAATTTATCAATTCAGTTTCTACTAAGAAATAGTCATTTAGACACTTATATATTGGCTTGGTTTTTTCTAAAGCTCATTTGAATTTGTTCTAATCGAGACCATTAGACATGACGTTATACCTCAGAAGTCTGCCTCAGTTTTCTTAAAAGGTGCCTTCATACAAAAATGCTGTCTGTAAATTGACTGACTGGATAGAGAAGCAGCAAGGCAGTTGGATTTGGTTTCAGCCATTTATAGTCATTGTGCAGTGTACAGCTGCATTCTTTATATATTGAGTTTTTAGTCTTAAATTCCACTGTAAACATAACCTAACCCTATAAGAAGTACATTTAGTTAATTAATAATCAGTATTTATTTAAATAATTATACTATAACAAGAACACCTTAAAATAAAGTGTAACCAGATAGTTTTGTTCACACTGAATGTGAAAATGCTGCACAACAAGGCACAATCAATCGCAGATTCTGTGCTCTCTCACAACACTGCAGCGTACACATACACTGTCAAAAAAAACCCCTGCAAAAATAAGTTCAGTTTATTTCTAAAGCACATTCATTAACAGCAACACGGCTGACCGAAGTGTTGTACAATACAAAATAAAAATAAAAAGACCATAAGATAGATAACAGATCAAAGGAAGCAAAGGTAGAAGCAGCCCTAATTTGGTTTGGAAGGCTGTTCCATAAAGTGGAACCAGCCATAGAAAAAAGCTCTATTACCTCAGTACTTTGAGTTCTTGGAATTTGGAGTAAGTCTTGATCATCAGACTTTAGGCTTTCTGAGGATTATAGGGTTGGAGTAAATTAGACAGATAGCTCGCCGTTTGATCATGTAAAGATTAAGGATTTTAAACTCTATTCTGTAATTTACTGTCAACCAATGTAGGTCATTTTTAAGAAGGGGAGTGGCGTGCATAAATTGTTTACATCCTTTCAGAAGTCGTACTGCTGCATTTTAAACCACTTGTAAACGTGAAATGTGAAACTTTGATATACCATAATAGATGGATTCATATATTGCTATAATCCAGCCTAGTCGTAATAAAAGCATGGATTGCAACTTCCAGAGACTTGTCGGATAGAAACGGCTTAATTTTAGATCTTGTTACATCCTGGAGAAACTGAGGGTCCAAAAACAATAACCCAGGGGAAGCATACAAGGGGCTCTATTTTAACGATCTGAGCGCAGATCAGGTGCAGGTGCACTAAGGGCATGTCCGAATCCACTTTTCCTAGTTTAACAAAGGGAAACCGGTCTGCGCGGCAGACGCATGGTCCAAAAGGGTTGTACCTAGTCTCTTAATGAGTCATGGGTGTGTTTTGGGCATAACGTGCAATAAACCAATCAGAGTCTCATCTCCCATTCCCTTTAAAAGCCAATTGCGTTTGCACCATGGCAGAATTTGAGGAATCCTTTTAATTCTAATATTTAAAAGTTTGTGTGCTGCTGCACACGTTGTGCACCCAACCCCCCCATAGGCGACTATTACTAACGTGCCCTTTAAATAACATAAAACACTGCACCATTCACTTTAGACCACGTTTTTGCTATTTGTGAAAAGGATAACTGCATCAGGCTGAAACTAGCTAAAAACACTTGTGTCGTGCCTGGCATTGCAAATATTACCTTAAAATACTCCCTTAATGTACTAATTGCTTTTTTAGTGGTAAATAAAGCATAAATGTGTACCATTGCGGGTACTATTCCAGTGTCAAGCTAAAAAAAAAATTCTGACTTTGTACCTTGCAGAAATTGACCATGGCCATCAACATGAATGTAAAACCTCTGATTAACATGACTGACATGTTTTGCATAGTGACATGGTATTAGAGGTTTAGAATAAACCTTTAACCAGAATGTTTGAGTAGTATCAATACAGTGGCCAAGTCGACAGTGTAGATGGGGCCATGAACCACGTGAGCTCCCACCGTTCTTTCAAAGCCTGCCCTGCTGACTCACAAGCATTAGGGAAGGCAACGGGTTGCTGAGAGAGCTGTGTTCCTTAAGGTGTGAAGTGATTCACTTGCTGCATTGGCAAGAGTAATGAAAAGTTAGACCGGGTGAGATTGAAATAGCCCACTCGCTCAGGGCTGAAAGAGTGGAGTTAGAGCAGAAAGCAGATAACGTAACCCAGATTAAATAGTGCCTGGCAGCATTCATCAGACTTCAATCTGTGCCTAACCTGGCAAAACACAAACTACCTGGTGACCAAGAAGGTAAAAATGTTTCATCAAAACAGCCAGAGCTGTTGCCCAGAGATGTTTGATTCATCCTGTATGAATGCCTATGTTGTGGGCTGACATGAAAAATAATTTGAGCTCTCCAAGGTGCTGACCAATGGGGGTTAGAGGTTTTTGTCTGGACAAATAGAGTGGCTAGAAACAGACAACAAAAGCAGTTCTGTTTCACACAGCTTATGTTGTTTTGGTGCCAATTTATGAATGTATTATATTTTTTTTAAATATTTTATAGCGCTTTTCTGAAACCTAGTGAGGGGTTTGGTGTTCTCTACTGATCACACAAGAATATTAGTTAAAGGGTTTTGGTGGATTTAAACATTTTATTATCAATATTGTTTAGTGTTAATTTAAGTATTAATGTGATAATTGACATTGCTCCTGCATCATCCACCATCTTGGATTTTTGTAGTTTATTGTAATAAATTCTAGGATAGATTTAGCAGTTTTTGTCAATATTGTTCAGTTTTGTTGACCTCTCAACCTTTATGCCCGCCATCTTGGAATACTATTTTCATTGATCTTGCCGTAATGCAACCTAGAATTGCCATCACTATGAAGAGTATATTTGACTTTGTCCAAAACAAGGTATCTTTGAAGGCAACATTATGAAATATTTAGAAAACCCTAGCAACCATGCAAAAGACCCTAGCTACCACTTAATGCACTTAAATATTTCAGAAGACCTTAGTAATCGCATATTAATGCATTGAAAACAACCAAATATTTGCTGCTCAATATAAACAAATTTTGCTCTAAAAATATGCTGAAGAAGATTTTTTTTTATTAAGCTAATAAGCAATATTAATTTTGTTATATATTTGTGTTATCATCCTGTTATGGATATGGATATTCCATTTAATTTGATCATTTTAACCATATAGCTACAAACAAAGATGACTCAATTTAATTTTTGTAATTGGATTACAAAATCATAAAAGAAATTGGTTGCGGAGCCCTGTCTTTTATTTAGTCATTCTTAATGTTGTCATACAACATAGTAACTGAATGTCAACCGTTGAGAGCTTGAGTCCATGTTTACTTCCACCTCAGCTCTTCACAGCACAGATGGCTGGCTGAAGATCCTCCCTCAGTGGCCTGCTCAAAATCAAAGGAGTGAGTGTGCATTTGGCAGGTCATTTTGGATAAGTGTCAGTTTTGAAAATGTAATTGAAGCTTGAAGGGCCCTCTGTTCCTAGCAGCTTTCTAAATATCATGGGACAGAGAACCAAAGCTCAAACATTGTCATCCTCAGAGTCTCCACTCTGTACATTTACCATTTAAAGTATAGATTAGGGAATTGGTTATGATGTGGATTTATTGACTTTGCTGTAATTAATGGTGATTGCAAAAGCAAGCATCCCTATTAATATTGATCATATGTAGGGTTAGTAGCGATTTAGAACAAATATTAGAGTTAAAACATATTACTATGTGTGTTTCATTGTTTGTGCTACAGCAACGACACCTCAAAAAATGTGGCTTTTACAGTGAGCTTTACTAGTGTACATTAAAATGGGATAAACACAGAATACATTTTTTAAAATTGTAAAGTTTTTGTTCAGACAATATATAAGGGTACGTTTACACAGCAACAGTGTACTAAAAACAGTACTTTTTTTTTGTACAGATGACAGCCAATCCCCATTCACTCAGATTTGCAAAAACGACTAAAACGCTGTATTATGCATGCCAGGTCAGTAGTTGGCGATGTCACTTTGTGAAAAAAGTATATGCGCTTGCGCACGAATGCATTATTTAACAGAGCCAAACATGCACGCTATAGATTGAACATGTAATGCGCATGGCGTCACCGGATTCACAGATTCCCAAGTTTACACGGCGATTAAAAACTTTGAAGCCTCTTTTCAAAAGTTTGTGTTTTCAGGCACCCAAAACGCCATTGTTGTGTAAATGAACGGCCAAAACACATACAAAGTTTTCAGTTTTTTTTGTTGAAAATGGTGTTGTGTGAACAGCACAAAAAGGAAAATGTGCACTTTCCTTAAACGTTTCAGCCAAGAAATACATGTAAATAAATGCTAACGGTACTTGCATCAACTCAAGTGTGCGTAGGTTTTGTCAATGCAATAATCAAGGCAATAGAAGAATTCAGATCTTTTGCATAATGCATGGCACTTGCGTGCGGTGGAGTGGAACCATCCTTTTCGTCCATTAAGATGCCAAACATGGAGGCTAATGACAAACTAACCAGCATCACATGCACATGAATCCTTCTTCACCAATGAATTATTCAGATGTTTTAATGCCTTGTAAATGTTTTCTTTACAACAAGCAGAAAGCGCTGAGCTTAAGCAAATGAATTCAAACGGCTGGCTTGTAATTCCTCTAAAAGTTCATCCTCTTTTATTTGCCTTTCCCCTTCACCACCTCTGCAAAGCTCCAGGCACCAGTCTCTAAAACGGGTGGCCGCCGTCCTTAGCTAATGCGGTTAGGGAACAGATTCACAGAAGAAGGGTTTGAAATTACTGGTGCCTCTGCCATTAGGATTTCATTTCTCCCTGTAACTAATGGATTGAGAGTTACAGACAGCCACTGCCCAATACGTCCTCGGTGTTGCTTCAGTTTACATTCATCCATTGTGAACATAGTTGGATAGGAAGCTATACTGGGAAGCTGAGAATCACATTTCTCACTAAAAAAGATGAATTTGTTTAGAAATGGACAAAGAAATTACATGCCTTACAGTATGTTGCTTGACAGCTGGGAATAACAGTTTGTAACAGAATAAGATCAACCATTTCGTAGCCCATTTAAGCTGTGCTGGATGCTTTCATACTTGTCATTTAGCAGATGTGGTTAATGCAAGATGACATGCGGGCACACCAACGCAGGGATTGGCATAAGGAACTAGCTCAATTTTTTTAGCCTCTCAGTCCTCAAATGGCCTACATATGTTTTAAAATCTAGGTTAGCAGAGCAAAGACGGACATGTTTTTTTGAAGACCGACAAGTGGCACAAGCCTCTAATTTCAAAAGGAGCTTTGGGAATATCTGCTGGTGTACTGTTTGAAATGTTTGTTTTGCTCATTTGAAGTGATAATCTTACATTTTGAAGCATTCTTTGCAACCACTAAATAGCTCTTCTCTCTTTCTCTTTCCAGAAAACCGGACACTCTAACCGAACATTTGGGAGGTTCACTCATGGTGTGTTTGGCTTTATAGATAACAGGTTATTACAAGAGAGATTTTATGATAACTCTTCAGAGTCTGTCAGTCATCTAATGTGTGGTCTGTTTATAATCGAGGATGCATTAATTTTTACCCTCTATGATTTTAAAGAGAGTGCAGCTAATCTTGCAATATCCCTATGTAAGAAGGCATGGGAGAAATTCAAAACTGAAGAATTGAAGAATTGGTGATGTCACACAGAAAGTTAAATTGACATTTTGATTGGAATGACATGAAGAGTGCTTAACTGAATTGCAAATCAATTGCAATTTTTATAAACCTATTTATATTACATTTATTTTATTTTAGATTTAAAAGTTTTAGTATTTTGTGTTTTGCCATTTAAACATTTCTAATTTTAATTAAAGTTTTTTTTGTTTTTGTTAAAAGGTAAGTTCTCCCAAAAATGAAAATTCTTTCATTATTTACTCACCCTCATGTCGTTTCAAACCCATAAGAATTCCGTTCATCTTCGAAACAGAAATGAAAATATTTTTGATATAATCTGAGAGCTTTCTGCTCTCCATTGACAGTCTACGCAACTACCACTTTGACGCTTCAAAAAGAGATCATAAAACTAATCCATATGAATTGAGCAGTTTAGTCCAAATTGTTTGAAGAGACATGGTCACTTTTTATGATGAACATATTTAATCTGGTCTTTTATAAATTCTTCAGCTAAGAATTTGCAAAATTTGTTTATAACTTAGAAGTATCATTCAAATGTTTGCCAAAACAAAGTCTAAGTCTCTAAGATTGATGATAATTCATTAAGATTTAGGATTCCTATCACTTGATACTCTGAGGCAAGCCCAAAAAGTCTAGAATCCTTTTGAATATGTAATTTGTAATCAATCTCTGGATCAAGGCCTTCCAATAACCTCATCAGAGACACCTTGAGGGCCTACTGAGAGGAAGTGCTCAGTTCAGACAAATATGATCTAAATTGTGTGCCCTAAATTAAGTACCTTCTCTGCTGCACTGCTCCCATTACCTCTCAGAGAAGTGTTTATTATAAATGACTGCTAATGGGGATTTCAT
This sequence comes from Gobiocypris rarus, assembly GCA_023029165.1. NCBI lineage: Eukaryota > Metazoa > Chordata > Actinopteri > Cypriniformes > Gobionidae > Gobiocypris > Gobiocypris rarus. The sequence continues at coordinate 40,072,731 of CM040910.1, forward strand.
TCTTATTCATGTCTGATAATTATAAAATAATTTAGTCTGCTTTATATCAGTTTGCACACTCTGAAAACATCGCCCCAATGCAGCAGATAGCCTATACGTAATGCATCCTCAGTTTTAAGTACTGACTGTACATCTTTATGAATGGTCAGTGTTGTTGAAATTTGTGTTCCCGTTGTGATTTGTAATAAAACAATGTGTTTTTGATTATTATTGAAGATACCAGTCAGTGTCGTGTTTGTGTGCTCGGATTTGAGAAGTTATGCCAGACAGATTTTCTGGAATTGTCTGTCTGCTCGCTCTGATAAAGAAGAGCCTGACAATGAATCAATTGACTTTATGTACAAAGACACTATAATCTCAGCATCAATAATGCAAAAAGCTTAGCAGTGCTTAGCATTGAAGCAATTTATACGAACTGCTGACACTTTTGCACTGATGTGATGAGATCTTAGACAAGGCTCCCTATAAAAGCTCTTTAAATTGAAATTATGCTTTAAAAATTAATTAGACAGGCAGAATTAATGTGGATTACACTTTATTACATTCTTCATTTAAGATCAGGCTTTATTAAAACATTTTCATTCATGGGAATTCTTTATAATTGTATATGAATTGTGTTGTTTCTGATAATCCTTAATGTTTAGAAATACATAGTAGATAATTTACCACAGTACTATCTGTGCAACTAGATTAGCTTTGATCTAATTTAAAATGAATAATTCAAAATTCAAAACTGCCTTAATACATTATTTAAAAAGTATGCATTTGAAGGCTCAAAACCCTTCATCTTGTCTGAAATAAAATATTTGATTAACAATATTGGGAATTTGCTGCTCCTTTCACAAATTTGTACTGCCTACATGGTTTGATCTGCAAATAATCCAACCTAATTGAAAATTAAATAATTAAATTTAATTTGCAGAGACTTTTTTTAAACTAACTAATCCTTTAAGTAAGTCATTTTGGTTTGGCCCATTTGACCATGCATCCTTACAAGCTCAAGTGTTCTATACGCAGAAAACAAAGCAGATGGCAGTGATGTTGTGCAGCAAGTACTAGTCAACCTTGACCAGTAAACGGTGTAAATGTGTCCATTCAGCAGTTTGATGCTGTCTTATCTGTTTACCGGGATGGGATTTGTCTCTATAGTAACGGTGATGTCTTGTCTGCTTCTTTCCTCTGCCACTATGGAAGCGAAGTTTTCCGCTCCTGTCGGAAGCAAAGTTATGGTAATGTTTGTTTTCATCTTTGGGCTCAATGCCGTGGCTCATTCCCTCGTTTCCCACAATGCTCCTAATTTAAACACATTTCCATTTATTAATTTCACTTATCACTTTGTGGCGACTACTTTTGATTCTCAAGTGATTCACTTTTCCTCAAAGAATGTAAAAAATACTTTAATATGATTTTATTTGCTTGGTTAGATATCCGTTATCAATACAGTTGGTGGTTTCTGACTGAACGTCTTATTTCTTTGTGGTAGACTCTGAGACTACAGAAGACGAAGCCGCTGAGCCACAAATACCCCTGGAAGCTAAAGAAGGAGCCAGAGGTTTTCAGGATGAGACCCAACGAGTGCCTGCAGGTAAATTACACTTTCAATATGAACTACTATGGGTCATAAATGGATAGTTCACCCAAAAATGACAATTGTCATCATTTACTCACCCTCAGGTTGTTCCAAACCTGTATGAATTACTTTCTTCTGTTGAACACTTGTCTGCAACCAAACAGTTAATTGGCCCCATTTTTTTCCCATACTATGGAAGTCATTGGGGCCCATCAACTGTTACCCACATTCTTCAAAATGTCTTTTAATAAGAAAAAATGGTGACACTTTAGTATGGGGAACACATATTCACTATTAACTATGACTTTTGCCTCAATAAACTCCTAATTACTGCTTATTAACAGTTAGGATTAAGGGATGCAGAATATAGCATTAATATGTGCTTTATAAGTAATAATAAACGGTCAATATCCTAGTAATATGTATGGTAATAAGCAACTAGTTAATAGTGAGACAATTGAACCCTAAAATAAAGTCTTACCGAAAATATTCATACACGTTTGGAACAATTTGAGGGTGAGTGAATGATATGACAGAATTTTCATTTTTGGGTGATTCTAATTTACTACTTATTAACAGTTTGTAAGTTAGTTTTTGTTGTGTTTAAGTTTAGGTATTGGGATTAAGGGATGTAGAATAAACAGCCAATATCCTAGTAATATGCATTCTAATAAGCAACTACTTTATCAAGAATTGAACCCTAAAATAAAGTGTTACCAACATTACATTATAACAGACACACAACCATTTGAATGTTTGTGGTCAGTAAGTTTAAACTTTAGATACTATTATTTTTTCACTAGGCAAGGCAAGTTTATTTATATAGCACATTTCATACAAAATGGCAATTCAAAGTGCTTTACATAAGAAATAAGAATACCGCGTGTAAGACTTAAAAATAAAAACAAGTATAATTAAAACAGTTGTAAAGAGAATTAAAAAAATAAAAATAAAATGTGGATAAATAGATCCCTATCTGCCTGATTCTCTGAATGCGGTCACCCCTATCTGAGATGGAGCAAGTTCGCAATGTCTCCTGGACCTTACAAGTCGGTCCAGGACGGGCTCCTGTAGGGGACATTACCTATGCCCTGCAGGGCCTCCCCTTTCTTGAGTCCGCTTCTTTTCACTGTCTGCTACCACAGAATGAAGCGCTCTCCTTTTCCAATCTCCTCCAGTCAGACAGCCCTAACCAACAATGATAATCAACAGATACATAAGAAATAGAAATATACAGTTGTAAAGAGATTTGAAAAGAATAAGATTATATATAGATAAAACCAAAGATAAGAACAAAAGTAAAATCAAAGTTATAAAAAAGAATAAAAAGATGATGCATAGATAAGGTACAATCAGTCGGACGTACAGTGGCACAGTGCTCATTCAGTAAATGCACAGCTGGACAGATGTGTTTTGAGTCTGGATTTGAATGTGGCTACTGTTGGAGCACATCTGATCTGTTCTGGAAGCTGGTTCCAGCTACGGCTATCACAATAGCTGAACGCAGACTCTCCTTGCTTTGAGTGAACTCTTGGTATTCTAACTGACTTGATCCTGATGATCTGAGTGATCTGTTGGGTTTGTATTTAATCAGCATGTCTTCAATGTATTGAGGTCTTAGGCTATTAAGTGATTTATATTAGATACTAGTTCTTATTTAATAGAAACGGGTCCTCATTCATTAGATACTAGTACCTATTAAATAGATACTTTCATTAGATACTAGTACGATAGTAAGTATCTTAAGTAAAGTATAATTAAATACTAGACACTATTGGAATACGGACTAGTATCTAATGAATTAGTATTAGTATTTTTATAAAGGTACTAGTACCTAAAGAATAAGTACTAGTACCTAATGGAATAGATGCTAGTATCTAAAAAATTATTACTAATATCATGAAAATAGATAGTAGTATGTTTTAAGGATTAAATGTTAAAATGGGTTGCCATACCAAATCAGCATATTCAATTGATCTCTGAAGGATCATGTGACACTGATTATAGCTGAAAATTCAGCTTTGCTATCATGTGAATGAATTACATATCCAAATAAATCTAGTTGTTTCAATTGTAATTATATGTCACAGTATTACTGTTACTATACACAACATTGCTGTTATTAATTGGTGAGCATAAGAGAATTATTTCATAATCATAAAAAAAATTCTTACTAAACTGAAACTTTAGAGTGGTAGTGTATACTATACTGCCATTATAGGAATAGTTTTCTCAATAAAATGAAAATAAAATGGTTTACAAGAACTCTGAGCACTTGCATATATTAAATACAAGGTACAATGTGAGAATAAGCTTTAGATTAAGAAAACAGAAACATTAACAGTGTGCAGCGTGTTTCAACAGTGTAAATATTTATGTAACATAATGTACATTTTTATTACATAATGCCTGATATAAAACTGTAAAAGAGCATACAGTAGTGACCATTAACTGTTATAGATGGAGGAGATGGGAATTTCTTCTTCCTGGATGTTCAGGTGCCCAGTGGTCTGTACCGAATGTACAAAGACATTGTGTCCTGGGTGTGTGGGTTTTGTGGTTTAGTTTTCTTGCCCTTTTTTACACCCTGGAGGTGATGACATACTGGAGGGAGGACAAGGGTGTTGTTCCAAACCCTTATTCTGTTATTTTCTTTTGTGACACACAAAAATACAATCTTTTTCATATAATGGCAGTTTGTATAACAACCACAGCTGTCAAGCTTAAAACACACACACACACACACACATTAAAAACAGCAAGAGCATGAAAGCATAACAAACATCTTTAATCAAAGTAAAAAAAAAAAAAAAATCCTGAAACCTTAAAAGTATTTGGTGAATGGAGAAAAAAAAACAATCCCATTACTTTTGCCTATGCCTATTATTGTATTTTTTTAAACAACTGAGTCCCGTTGTCCGCTTACGAGGACATAGCATAACATATGTTTACATTAGTTTCTCTAAACAGTATAATGACATAAAACAATACTAAATTCAAAAGACTTTGGTTTCCTGGGTCTTAAGAGGATAAGGTAACTACATGGGTTAGGGTTGGTGGTAGGTTAAGGGTTAGTACCAAGTTATTACCCAGTTATTGTAATAACTATAATAGGTTCATAGTTTGTACATGGGGTACGGGACTGTAAAATAAAGTGTTACCAAAATACTTGTTTATCTGTGATATTTGATGTAAAAAATTACTGCAATATTAGCCTTAGTTGACATTTAAGGTTAATTCATTCACACATTATGCTAATTTCAGATGTAACACATTATGGTAAATCTCAAGGCATTTCTCACTGAAGACAGGTGCTCAGAGAAGTGTAAATTAAAGGGTAACAGTAAACAGAAGCTCACATCAACGGCAGGCCAAATCAAACAACAATTGCATTTGCATTATATTCACACATATTATCATATTCATTAGTATTCATATATTAATTCTTTGGTCCGATTATAATGTTAGCAATCGAAAATGGTAATGATTTACCTTTACCATTTTCCTCAAAAGTTTTAAGTAAATAAAGTAAGTTAGGTAATGAACTTAAGCAATCTTGTTCATATTCATAGGTTTTCAGGATGTAAAGTGCATGCATTAATTTTTTAATGTTTTGATAGACACTAAAATGTACAGACGTATCTTTAAGTACAGTCTTGCAGTTTTAACTACAGTTTTGCAGATTCTGCAAGGGGTGTGTAAACTTTTGAACATAACTGTATGAAAACATATGAATACTAATGAGATCTGAATATGAAGTATTACATAAAAAAAAATCTTAGTTGGATGCCGAACGTGGTTGATTTTTGCAAGTGAGCATGTGTATTCCTGTCTCATCACACCTTTTTTTCTATTTTTATCTAACAAAAAATTCTTGATGGTATTCATGAATATAAATTGCCTTTAAATGGAGGAAAAGCATGGATGTGTTTACAAAGAGACAATTCGGAGGCCTATTCTCTTGATTCTGTTTAGTCCCTTTGCGGCAATTGAACTCTCAGTTGTCAGTATGTATTATGACAAAATCCTTCCCGTTATCCCTTGGGGAAAGTGGTTGAGACACTTACAGACTGGATGAACAATATTTCCATTTCTTTCATCATCATGAGAGGGGACTAAAAATTAAAAGAGAAGAATAGTGATTTATATTTGATGTGCGATTTCAGCTTAGAAATGAGAAGTGTGAGAACAGCATGCCCTGTATATAAATATCCATTTTGATCTCAGCATCTAACATCGAAATTCATTTATCTTTGTCTACAACGCAGCTTTCAGAAAAGAGATTTTAGAGAAGTGCACCACAAGCAGTGGAGCTTGAATTGCACTGTAAATTGTCTGTTTGTCATTAGCGGTGTTATGAATGATGCCCTTGTCTTCATAAGCATAACATACAGTTGTTATATCCAGAGCCTTTCTACAAAATAAGTCAACAATTTCACCAACAAAGAGATACTGGAGGAATAAATGTGTCAGGATTTGGTGGAGCGTATGATTTCCGTAGTGGAATAAGTGATTGATTTGATCTGTTATGGTAGGCGTTGAGAGGTGGGCGGAGGCCCATTGTCAGTGATTTTGATGGATGCTTCCTGACTGCAGTCTAATCCATTCAGTCACTGTGAATCACACTGGCTCTGAAGGCATCAGCTGGGACTTTGCTTCAGCACAGCTTGCAGCTGAAAGGATTCACCTGGGCTTTATTCTTCACACCTATGAATGCATGCTCATGTAGTCCACTTACATTATCCACTAGATTTATATCTATCTATCTATCATCTATCTATCTATCTATCTATCTATCTATCTATCTATCTATCTATCTATCTATCTATCTATCTATCTATCTATCTATCTATCTATCTATCTATCTATCTATCTATCTATCTATCTATCTATCTATCTATCTATCTATCTATCTATCTATCTATCGTTCTATCTATCGTTCTATCTATCGTTCTATCTATCGTTCTATCTATCTTCTATCTATCGTTCTATCTATCATTCTATCTATCTATTGTTCTATCTATCGTTCTATCAAGATTGTTCGATCTATCTGTCGCTCTATCTATCTGAGGCGTTATTAACCAACATTATCATAATTTTTAATTTCACAACCATTCTTCACTTTCTTACTATTTGAATTAAATGGACATGTTTTTGTTGTTTTTTTTTGCTACATTACCTTTAAGACTTTTATGTAAATGCCCACTTTGCATGTGAAAAGAGAAAAATTGTTCGCACATGAGTTTGCTGTGTGTCCAATATAGACTTTTTTGACATCAGAAATTCGAGAATTTGATGATAATTTTTGCATCTTGATTTCAATAAATGTTTTTTTTATCTAATGTTTTTTTTGTTTTATCAAATAATGGCTTTTTGTTTTTAAAACATGTTTTAGTATTTTTTTTAGTTCGATGAACAATATAATTTCTAAAGTTCAAGGACATTTTTTGACCACTAATATTGCGTTTTATGTAGTTTAAAGGAAAGGAAAAGGTTAGCAAAAGGAAAAAGGTGTAATTAAACAAGTAATTTCTGTTGTTTGCAATTTTTAGGTATTTGGATGAATTCGCCCATGACTTGTGAACGCTAGGACGTCGAGTATCCTGCCTGAAAATTAATTTGCTCTGTTTGTTCCCATTTTGGCTCTTCTGCAGGTGAGAGAATGATGGATGTCGCCCCAGATGCGAGCGATCGCTGGGCCGCCGGTGAGAACACAGTGTTGGAGAAAGAAGCTCTATCCCTGGGATCAAGAGCTCCGGGGCCGCAATCAGCCAGGCAAGCCAACACCCGGGAGCCGACGGGCACCCAGATCAGGCACCTAGGGGTCGAGCCTCTGATTCGAGCGTCACGCGCCAATCTATCCCGACCAGTGTGGGGGTCTGAGGAAAGTGTGTCTTTAGCTAGCGATTACTATGGTAGCACGTTCAGTCTTTATAGAGGAAGGACTTTTTCTGTACCCCTGTAAGTAAACCTTCCCAAGCTAAAATAAACCGCAATTAGCCACAGCCCATAATAAGCAGACCAAAACACAGATATAAAAAAGATCCCTCATCAATAGATAAACAACCACATCCCCCATTACAGAGTCACAAGAGACCCTTGCTCTAACATGGTGTACATCCCCTGTAAGTGCTAAAGATGGGAGGGGACTGAGAATAAGACCCAGGCTCTAATTCCTCCTGTGTCTCTCTTGGTATCTGAGCCGTGCGTTGTGGTGGACCCATGAGGCAGCTTACATCACCACAGGAATGACAGAAGATACAGTGAGTGGGCTCTCTGTGTTTGGATGAGGTTCAGCTCAGCCCACAGAGTGTAAGGAGCTGTGTAAGCTGCCAAAAGCCTTACAGTTATACGTGACTCATTCGCAAGTGGCAGCACAGCACAAGTGTTTGTTTTTTAGATACATGTATTATTTCATTTTTGGAGAGCTTTATCAAAATGACACTAAACAACTTTAGTGGATGCTCATATTCATTTTACATAGTCATAGATATAACTTTTAAATGATGTTATTCTCAGATTTGATTTCATGATCAAGTGATTTTTTTTTTTTTTGCTGTGGTGGCTTGACAAGGGTTCAAAACTCACCTTAAATATTCCTTAATATATTCAAGTTTTATTGCCGCAAACATTTATTTTGCATTATTTTTATTACAAAACTGTTGGTGAACTTAACTGTTTTCACTGCATATTTGTGACAAACAGCACAGATGATTTTTTACCTGTCACAACAACAAATTATATATATTTTTTGCTTATATTTTCATTTTGGTGGCTTATTGTAAGGAATATTTCACATTCTGGATAAAAACAACAACAACTAGTCATTCTAGACAAACTTATGATTGTAAAAGTTGAAGATGTGTGAGTTGTGACAGGTGTTTTCCTATGTAGTTGGTTGTATTGTCTTGGATTTCAACTTAAACCGTGTTTTGTGTCCAGAGCTGGTATCTACTCAAATTTGATGTTTGATGAGCTTTGGGTCCTGGCTAGAATGTGTTAGTGTAGACATTGTTAGAAAAGAAAAGAGGGCGACTTATTGTATCTTCTGTGTTATTTATCCCTCTTCTTCACCCATGTTTGAGCCAGGGTTGATTGTAACACTCTTAACACCAAATATATGTCAAACTCTCCTTTGTTTTAGTTTTCTTAGTCTATTATAAACCAAATTTTCAAATTTCATCCCACTCTGTTTAGCATTGAACAATACCAAGCTTTGCATATTTTCATTAGTTTCTGTTTTCCACCCAGTTGTTTGGTTCTGCTTTTGATTTGCTGCTCATTTGTATCATGAATGTGTTGAACGGAGATCTATTGGTAATGACGGGCTGTTCCTGTTCGTGCCTAACACTTAGATAACCTTAAAGAAAGTCATGGCTCTGTCTAAGAGAGGGCAGGCGCAGGGCACTGTCAGGTAATGACCTGGCCTTTAAAGAAGCCGGCTTATAATCTGTCAGATCTGTATCACATCATGTACAAACTGAGATGCTGAGAGCACAATGACCTTCTGTTCAGGTCAAGATTTTTCGGGAGCTGCTAAAGGAGTCTAAGAATAGATTGTCAGTAGAAGTGCTGCTGTAGGCCAAACCGTTAAATCTGAAGACAAAGCATTTTAACTCATAGTAATTGCTGAGTAAGCTTAAGGTGATGCATCTTCCATGGCCTGTACACTCATTCTGTTTTAATGTCACTAAAACATTACCATTTTATTTAGCATCATAATAAAAGTAATGGTAAAATGAAGGTTTATAAGCTGATAATATGAACAGTTATACCTAGCATTACTCTTTCAAAGAACTTTGAATTTCAGTCTACTAATAAACTTATAGTATAGTGTAGCTTAAAATATTGAGAGGTTACAGGTTGAGACAAAAATAGTTTGAATTTAGTTGAGCATTATACAGACCCTCCCTGACGCGCCGTTATTGCCTTTTCATTCTTCATCTAGATTTATTTTCATTTAGTTCATACTTTCCTTTGACCCCCATTGTCCATATGCAAATTCTTTTCGTTTTCTACTCGCACAGCAGTCGATGCAAAATTAAAGCTGAACAAAGTTTGCATTAAAACATGCTTGCATCACTTTTTTTGTGTTCGGTATCATCGACCCCTTCGGTTTCCCCCTGGTTTTTTGTGCATGCTGTTTTCGATGAATGCATAGCATGAATTCTTGCATGCATGCACATTGTCTTGACTCGCAAAGTTAGGAGGGCATAGATCTTGTAAGAACTCTCCGATTGAGATGCTCTGTACACAAAAAAAATTGTCATTTTTTTCCAAAATTAAATATCAGTGTTACAGTGGTAAAGATCTCAAATAAAGTGCAGTCTAAAACACTGTGATGTGTTGAGTATTATTCCCTCAAGTAAACCAAAAAAATAAAACAGATTGTTTATTCATATCTAGATATATTTGGAATAGTATAGTGAACCATCTAGAACTGCTATTGCCAGTTGCTGGTTTTGTCATACTTTACTAACATCACACATTTGTAAGGATCATCCCTCTATTTTAACCAATTTTGTGCTTTGTTTTCGCATGATTTTGATGCTGCATGGGAGATGTTCACACATTATAGTGCACTGGATATACAATACAAGAATAAGTTTGTCAAACTGCCGGATGGGAAGGAAGCGACACTGGTTGCATTTACAGTACTTTTAGCTGTATCAGCTCTGCAAGGTTAGTGCAGTTTGGTCTGTGCTGTGTAAACAAGAATGATTTTTATGTTTTACTGCTCTTTGGACATTTTCTAGTGCACAGCCATTTTGAATTAGACCCCTTTTTAGCAGTATTCTTGATGATTCAAGATTTAATAGTTATATGCCTGCTCTAATTCTTGTTTTACTCTTCCTTCCTAGCACTGGCAAATGACTCTTGATTTATTCCTGTAGATATCCAGTGATGTGTGGTGGTCTAGCCCAGTGATTTTGGAAGGTATAGGCTAGTAGGCACAATTTAATCTGTCATGTGCTAATATTACATTCTTTTTGCGCATTCAGTTGTGTTGTAGAAAAAACATTACAATGCGTTTTAAGGTAGAAGTTTTGTAGGCTTAGTTTAATTTCACATTTAAATCTTAAGTCTTGACTGTCACTCCGAGATTGATGAAATATGTTTTATTCATGCTCTGAACATCCCCTCACATTATTTTTATATTTCAATTTATCAATTAACAGAAGCTCATAATCATTGTTGATTTTGTTTATTTATCTCTCCTGAAATTTGAAAATTATGAATGTTCACATTACTCCTTCCTCCTTATTTGAAAAAAAATTCAAATAAAGACATTAACAGAAGTAGACTCTAATTAACTTGCGCACAAACACATGCAGACAATCCCATTTAAGATCCCACATCAGAGAAATTAGCCTCTCTGGCCCCTCTTCCAAAGTCCTCATCCAAACAGTTGGGCTCACCCCTTGCATAACCCCATACTCTAACAGAACATTTCCCTCAAACACCTCTTTTAGGAGCCCATCTGAAGAAGTTTTGAGGGAATCTCCCCCTCAAGTCCTACCACCCCCTTCCCCCAAAATTGGCCGCTCTACTGCCTCTCCTTTGCTCAGCCGTTCTGGTTCAGCCCCTGCCACACCCCTAGCCCCACGCAAGAAAGTTGTCGTACCAACTGAATATCAAGACACAGTACCAGGAGAGTTTGAGGAGAAGATTAAGCAACCTAAATCCTCAGGCATGTCTCAGAGTAGTGCTCAAGACTCTCGACCCCAAACCCCCGTCAGCGAGTATTCCCGTAAGGAACTTACACCTCGGCCCTCACCAAAACTGACGAGAGCTAGCTCCAAGATCTTTGAGAAGGTGCGAGTCTTTGAAGAGCGCAGAAGAAGTATTGATAACCCAGAGGGATCTATATCTGGACGTTCTTGGGCTGGATTTAATAGAGCCTCGTCTATTGACTCAGATGAAGGAGGGAGCCGGTTGGGGATCTCGAGGGAGAGCTCCAAAGAAGACCTTCGTGAGGCTCTGAAGGCAGATGCAGCCCAGAGAAGGACTATGTTCAAACAGCGGGCTGCTTCCCTGGAGGACAGACCCCGTTACTCCCAGAAGGTGCAGGACATTGAGAACAAGTTCACAGAGGAGCTCCAGCGTATCAAAAAACTTGTCGGTAAACCACATATGAAGAAATCCTTCTCAACAGAGCAGCTTTCTACTCATCACAGGAGCAGGCAGCCTGTAGGGAAGTTAGAACCCATCCCACCTCAGGTTCTTCAAAAGCTGCAGGATAGAGAGCGTGCTCAGCGAGAGCAAGAGATGAGAGAAAGAGAGCAAGCCAAAGAAAGATCACCTCCGAAATCACCTTCTCGCAGACGAAAAGATCAGCTGACACAACAACCACTGGAAAAAGTTGAAATTGAACGGCTTGTCCCATCTACTAAGATGGTAAGCACATTTGGACATGAACCATCCCCTCCAGAGGCCATGTCACTTTCTGATTTACCTGGACAAAGATCTCCAAGACTTTGTGGCCCAAGCCCAAGCAGAGATAGTCCTCGAAGGTCTCCAACTGTAGAGATAACTGCCATGGCTGAAGAGCGCTCTCGAGGGAGAGCTGAATCTCCATCCAGAAATGTCTTGGAGATGACATTACGCAAAGTGGAACCAAGGCCTGCAAGTCCCCTGGTAAAACGTGTTGTTCGTGTTCAGGAAGTTCCTCAACCAGTCGATGAGTCCATGCATAGGAAGACGCCAATGGAGGTCTCACTGAGAAAACTGGAAAGAAGGCCTGAAAGCCCTCTGGTGCAAAGAGAAACTGTAGCCGTTCAAGAATGCCATGTCCAAGCTCCCCCCAAACCACCAAGAGTTTCCTCATCTTCCTCATCTGAGGAAAAGATGGAGCTGGATGTGACTCCTCTTCCATCGGCACCAAAGCTCACCATACCAAGAATTATTGTCGAAGAGGAGCCAATGGAGATGGACACACCTGCAGAAAAGGCTGTGAAAAGTGGCACTGGTAAAGTGGAAAAACCCCAAAGAAGCAGAGGAAGAGGACGCAGACAAAGACCAATGTCCCCTGAATTAGGTCAGTTAAGGAATTCCAGTGGGATGCAAATCTTTGATTTTGTAATATTCAAGTTGGATTATTTAAGGAATATCATATCAATTGGTTCTGACATGTCTCTTTTTCTATTACAGAATCTTCAGATGACTCGTATGTGTCTGCAGGAGAGGATCCTTTAGAGGCTCCTGTGTTTGAGTTTCCACTTCAGGACACTGTGGCCTCCACTGGAACAGAGGTCCTATTAAAATGCATCATCAGTGGCACTCCTCTCCCTGAAGGTAAGTTCTTTTATTGCTTCGGTTATAACTTCAAACAGAACCTTTAGCATCTTGCATAGCTGACTTGAAACTGCAATAAATGAGCATCACAAAGAGGCAGTCATGATGTAGTCCCTGTTGACTCTGAATCATTCACTCAAAAGTACAATCTGTGAAGGCTGCAGCTTGCAAGTTGTCACCTCAACAGTTCCATCAGTTCTATACACTCCGACAACAACACTTGAACAGGCTTCTTTTTTAGCTAACACAGGGTCTTGAATAAGATTGTACTTTCTAGCCTTTATGATTTTGCTGCTGGAGGGATGTAACAAAAAATAAATGTATTTTACATACAGTTACATGGAAGAGAGACAACATTGAGATCAAGAACAGCCCAACCCATGTTGTAAAGGTAGAGGGAGAAAGGCACTCGTTGCTCATAAAATGGACAAAGCCAAGTGATGCAGGAACATATACAGTTACTGCTACCAATGAGGTGGGCGAGATGTCCAGCAGTGCTACGCTTTTCATCAAATCAGGTGAGTGTTTTATGGTAAAGCTGTTCCTTCACACTAGTAGCAAGTTTCTCTGCTGTTGGTTGCTAGTAGGCATCCCTACTCAACCGCTGTATCAGGCGACAGTTCACTCCCATTGTTCATTGCATTGGTTTTTATATGCAAAGAGCTGAATTCTGCTCAGGATTGTGGCAACCGCCAATGGTTGCCGTCACTCATGTTGCTGCAAATCTCAATGAAAACAAAGGAATTCTGCATACCGCTATATGCGTGAACGCCCCTTCATCTTTTTAGAAGAGAGCTATTAGGCTTTGTCTAGTATCAAATCAGAAGTATCAGATCATTTTAAACATACTTGCCTTAAGCTAGATATTCAGTTTTTTAAAAAATGTTTCCAAGTAAATGTTTTGAGTATATACATTTGAGCAGCAAGGATGAGAATGTTGTGTTTTCAATCTGAGTTAAGGATGTGGGAGTTTGAAGGGTAACATGGGATTTTAGAGGAGCGAATTTCAATACCTTCAGATATCCATGTAGGATCAAAGGCAGTGAGTCACTCCGTCAACATGCAGCCATGCAGGGTAGGGGTTAGCATCTTTGTGTTGGTGTTTAAATCAACCTTAAAGCAAAATAGTCATTAAATTAACCATACAACTTCTTGTCTCACCATCAGATCTCTCTGTTTGGTTTCACAGTGCCTCTGTTTTGCCTCCTCTGTCATTTTCTTTGTGCTTCTTTGCTTTCTCCTTCTCTCCTTGAGATCTCCCTTGTTCTCCCACTATGGGTCTGCCTGGATAGTTACCATAGCAACCCAGAGGTTAAATTGAACATATGAATTGTTTAACTGCGTGCAGGCCTCATAATGAGTGGGGAAAAAAGATGGAAGCACATACATGGATGAGACTGGACAAATTGGAAATTGGAAGTCAAAGCCACTAATCACTTTCTTCAGTGTTTCTTTGCTTGACAAAAATTTTGGCAAATGGAAGCAGCTTTCATTTGCTGGTGTTACGAATAAAGTATGAAAATTGCATTCATTATTTTTGTTATATGTACATATGAGAATGTATCTATGTTTTTGTATGTAGAAGTACACAGTAAGGTTAATGTTTACATTTGTTTTTATGATTTCTTGTCACTTTTTATGTAAAATTGTATGGTGAAGCTGAAGACAAATTTCTACTTTGTGGACGATAAAGTAACTCATTCTATTTTATACTTTATTCCATTTTTCTTTTTGGTAATGTTTAATATTAGGTTTTATTTAACACATTTTACCATGTTTAAATTCTTCTGCAGAAATTGCAAAACAAACAAAGCCATTTTTTGCATTTGACTGGTAGAGATGTCTAAGTACATATTCTAATAATCTTCTAGCGCACCCTCGTTTGTTCTAATGGTTAGAAAGAGAAAGAGAAGCTTTACCTTATTAGGGCGGTGAATACCAGGGGTATTTTTAGCACTCCTTCCTCCATGAAACGATCTCTTAATAATCTCATATATAGTGGATCCTTACTTCATTGACAGCATGTTGTTAAACCTGCCATTAGTCAAGTAGGCCTTTATTTGCCTCAATAACACAACAGCTAGACAGTTGTTCCTGAGAAAACAAGAACGCTTTTATCAACAGATGAAAGACCTGCATAAAAGTCGTTTTCTTTACAGTTCATGAAACCATAGGTTTGCTGAGCTACAGCAGAAGTGAGAGAGTTTGTAAGAGGCATATAAATAGGATGGTTGCTATGAGAAGTATTTTATGGCAGTTCCTTTGACTTGAATGGAAAAAAGGGAGGACATCTGCATCTGTTTGTGCTGATGTAAATGTGAGAGGTAGTGTCTTATTGAAAGCGAGAGAGCCAGAGAGAAAGAGCAAGGGCGGGTACGGAAGACATAGTGTCTACACCAGATTACCAGTTGAAATCTGAGGGCATTCACTAAGGTGCAAATCTAAGGTGCTGACATATTAACACAAATAGTGTCAGAACTGACCATGCGCTGTTGCCCTCGGTGTTGGCTTTGTACATGGCTGAGGTCTGGCTGAAGGATCAGGGCCAGGTAGGTTTGTGTTCAAGAATTTGGGTTGCACTTTATTTTATAGTATGTGCACTTATGTGTGTACTTAGTGTACTTACTTAAGAAAGAACTGGTTAATATAAGGAAGCTACATGGGTTAAGGTTAGGTTTAGAAGTAGGTTAAGGGTTAGTACCTAGTTATCACCTAGTTATTGTAATAACTATAACAAGTACATTGTATGTACATGGGAAACAGGACTGTAAAATATAGTGCTACCAGAATTTGTATGATGGATTTCCAGAGAATAGTGCAATATTACAGGAACTTTCCTTTTTTTTTGGCTACTTTTGGATATCCTGTTTGTTTTAAAAGTTGTATTCTTTTTTTTTTTTTAAGTAAAGTGAAATGAAACACTGTCTTTAAGTCGTTGGAGTTCTTGAAAATGTTACCGCTTTGAAATTAGAATCATACCCAAGTTCACGGTAATGTATATGCTCTAAGCTGTTGTAAGAAGAGACATGGTGTCTATTTTTTCTCCTGGTACATGCATTGCCGAGTCTCACTGCACAGCGTTGCTCCAGGCCTCTCACGGCAAATGGTTTTAAGTGTATACACGTGTATCTCGCTTAAGGAATCACTCTCCGTTCTGTAGATTATTTCTGTATGTCCATTTGTAAATCAACATCAGCTGTTTAGTTTTTGATTGAATGGATGCAACTTAAAGACACTATGAAATGGCTTGGCAAGCACTTTTTTCATTCCCGTTTGTTGAAACAGGAACTTGAAATGGGACTTACAGAAGGATTACAGGGTAAAATAGCCCATAGCATTTAGTTTACATCATAGCCATGTGCCTACATCCTACTTGGCCAGTGGTTTTAATACAAGACATGTCATAAATAATTTAGTCAGTTTTGCTGGAACAGAAAGAATGTGAATTCTGAATGAGATAATCTACTCACAGTCAACATTTTGTCAACTTTTAGGCGTAAACAAGCATATTTTGTTTTCATACAGTGTTTTGTTATATTTGATGTGTCTAGATTAAGTTAAACATTAGTGTACATTTTACAATCAAACTATTTTAAATAAAGATACATTTTTTATTAAACTTTTTTTTTTTTTGCAGCAGCAGCAGCATTTTGTACTAATTTGTTGGAAGTATAATTTGTATTTTTTCTTTTGTAAATTGTAGTGTAATGCACACAGCGACAATTTCATCTCTTCTTATCATCTGAATGGCACAGAAAATCCATTAGAAATTTCCTGTAGCATAACAAATTGATTGTTGGACATACTTCTGAGTAAATATTCTTCATCCTCTGTTTTGTGGTGGTTTTTAAAAGCAATCTGTCTCTAGCATTGGCATTCCCATTGTCATTGGACTTTTGTGAAATTGGATTTGGGATTACAGTATCCTTTCTCTTCAGGGATGCTGGTATGTATTCAGCCCATGTCTTTCACCCTTCACCTTTCTAATCCATTTCTCTCTGTCAGAGCCAAAAGCAAAAAGTAATTCTCTGTCAATTTCACATTTGTGGTGATGTTGTTTTTGAAAAAAAAAAAAAAAACTGCAGATTTTTTTTATAGCGTTATTGAGATGAATGTTGACTATATTCGTTGAAAATGAAAGTGTGTGCAAATGCACATCTGAAAGTATTGCATTCCAATCCCATTGGTGTTTCTCACAGAGCCCAGTCAGGACCAGCGTGGGAACCTTGGTGTACCCATGGACGTCAGCAGTCCCATCACATCTGATGAGGAGTACCTCAGTCCTCTTGAGGAGGGGATGGATTTCTCCTCCTACAGGGGACCAGAGCCGAGGAAGATCGTGGACACTCGATTCAAGGAGCCTCCAGTCTTTCAGGTATCAGTGAATAAGACAAATTTTAAAATATTATATCAGAATACATTACTGACCACTTTTACATGCACATCATGTAAAATCCATGTTGTAGTTAAGCCTTTTTAAGACATTTAGATGCTCAGTAGCGATTGGAATTTTCATGTGCACTTTTCATGTGGACCTATTCCGAATAAACTAAAACATGACCATTCTTCTACTATTATCTTTTTCTAGATATTTTTGTGCATGTAAAATTTGTCATTAACTGCACATTGCCATTAATATTTTTAGTTTCTCTTATCTTTACAAAAGAAAATCGAGCCTCTGTGTGTTTACCAACATAACAGGTTGTTATCGGAGACCAAACGGTTATAGAGGGTCAAGAGGTGACCATGTCTGTTCGAGTGAGTGGACAGCCTAAACCCATGCTTTATTGGTAAGTTCCATGCTTCAAACCTTTACCTTTATTTGTCTAGATTAAACAATAGTTACACTTTATTTTGATAGTCCACCATAGACATTGTAATAACTATAAGTATCTTTGCAACTACATGTCAACTAACTCTCATTAGACTAGACTGTTAGGTTAGGGTTAGTAGAATAAGTTGACATGTACTTACAAAGTTACTCATAGTCAGTAGAATGTCTGTTGGGGAACCCATCTAAAAGAGTTAACAGATATTAAACAGACAGTCTACTAATACTCTAATGTCTGCTAGTTGACATCTTGTTACAAAGTTATGTACAGTTAGTAGAATGTCTAAAGTATCAAAACAAAGTGATACCTTAACAATTCATAATATAGATTTAAACAGTATAGACTGTTCGTTCATTTATGTCTTGATGGACTGTGATGTGATAACTTCTATTTTCCCTCGTATCAGGCTTAGAGACAGAGTGACCATTAAAACAGGTCCACGGCATATCGTCCATGAGACAGAGGAGGGCAACTTTGAGATGGTAATTAAATCAGCACAGAAGACAGACACTGGAGTTTACACCTGCAAGATCATCAACGAGTATGGAACTAAACATTGTGAGGGCAAACTGGAGGTGAAAGGTAAGGGCTTCAGCTATACAGTAGTAGTCATGCATGGTTTGTGTTTATTTCCACCATGTAGAACAAGGGCCCTGTTTTAATGATCTAAGCAAATGGTCTGAAGCGCATGGCACAGGTGCACTTAGGGTGTGTCCGAATCAAGCGGCAACCTCCCGCGGTCTCTCTTGAAGCCAATACGGAATTGAATTAAACTGCAGTTCATCGACTGGCCACTAGGGCTCCAGAAGGGAGCAGAATCTCATTGAGCCCCATGTTAAAATGCCCAACTTTACAGCAGAAAAAAACATGTTTACAGCCTGGTACAAATTCTAGTTTTGGTCTAAAGCTACTAGCTAATTTCGCCCTTCATGACAGCTGTGAGGGGGGTGAATTTAACTCAGTCGTTTACATTATATAAAGCCTTAAAGGGTTACTTGAGCGATCAACATTAAGCTTTGTATCAGTAGAAACCCGGGAGTATATTCAAATTATCGTACTTTCCCCCCTCATATGACCCTGAGACAAGAGAATTATGTATTTTATTTCTGGAAAAATTCCTCCGATGATGCAAATATCGTCATTTTGCGTCATCGGAGGCCAGAGGCTGAAGACTACAGCCAGCAGAGGGCACTATTTCCACATGTTTTCAACATCACACTCACAGCACTCATGTAAGCGGAGTGGTGGAGACCAAAGTGAGTGTTTTAACTTTTAAAATTAACTTCCTATGAAAGTTAAGCTTCCAAAGACATGAACTGAACACGCGCCAGACTGATCACGTGCTATAAATGCAGCCGGGAATTCCACGATTACCTCAGCTCACGTGATGAATGTAATCCGATCCTGCTGCGTTTGTGCCGTGACGCTTAATCGGCTCACTCGCATTATATCGAACAGACACGTTCAGTTTTTAATTGTAGTGTCTCTAACTGAACTGATTTTCTGAAAATGAACGCGGTGGGCAAGTGATCCAGTAATCCAGTAGCCGACTAGCTGTGCCTAGAGTATGGCAGTGAAGCAGTGCGTTCTGGGAATTGTTATCTTTCATCCCCATGAGACAAAAATAAATTTTCTGTGTTTTCTCAGTCTAGAAGGCACCAAATTCAAAAATTATTTTACATTTCTACTACATTAATGACCCAGAACTGCTAAGATGGCAACGGCCAGCTCGTCCCTTCTTTACGCTTCAAAACTGCTTTTCAGAATCCTATGGATGACGTCACTGACACTACGTCCATATTTTTATACAGTCTATGGTTTGAATCCACTTTTGCTTGATTAATGACGGAGAAAACGGATTGCACTTAGTCTTTTAATGAGTCATGGGTGTGTTTTAGACATAACATGCTATAAACCAATCCGAGTCTTATCTCCCTTTAAAATTCTCTTTAAAAGCCAGTTGTGCTTGCACCATGGCGGATTCGCTATGTACATTGCGGAATTTGCAAATGGAAAGACTGAACGCTTGTCCAGTATTATTTTTAATATTTAAAAATGTGTGTGTGCTGCTGTGCGTCCCTGTGTGTTTAATAAGCAGAAGGTACGCGCATTGTGCACCCGCCCATGGGCGAACAGATGGGCACGAGTGCATTTGCTATTTAAACAACGTGGCGCTGGATGAGAAAATGATAACTGCGTGGTGCTGAAACCAGCAAAAAAATTTAACAGAATTTGCAGTTCATTTAATGAACAAGTTTGGGGTCAGCAATTTATTTAATATTAATACTTTAATTTAAACAAAATCAGCATTTTAGAATAATTTCTGAAGAATCCCGTGACAATCACAGAAATAAATAAAATAGAAGATGGTTATTTTAAATTGTAATAACATTTCACAATATTACTATTTTTATTGTATTTTAGGTGTCAGATAAAAGCAACCTTGTTATAATATGCATTAGCATAGCCTTGGTATACTATGCGTTTTAAGATCCTTTTTAATTTTTGAGAGTCTTAAATAGCCAAAATACATCGTCTAAGATCTGGCAGTTTTAAATTCTGGGTATAATTTCAAGCTGATCCGTACTGAGCCATGAACGGATTATGCTGACAGACAACGTATTAGCGTATTCATCTAATATTTCAGTTCTGCTGTACAACACAAGCTATTAACAGACTATGTCTGCAGCAGATTAAACACATTCAAAGACTCTGTGCACTTAAGCTTCTCAGGATTTCCTCAAAAGGTTTTTTTTTCCTCACTTCTCTTTGGTTGATCTTTATCGTTTTTACTCCAGCTCGTCCAGTAGAGCCAGGTCTGGCCATCATTCGGCCAGTGAGGGATGTAATGGTGAAGGCGGGAGAGACTGCACTGTTCGAGTGTCATGTGATCGGCCCGCAGGACACAGATGTTGATTGGCTGTCAGATGGGAAACTCATCCAGCCAGCTCTGTTGAACTGTAAGATGCACTTTGACGGGAAAAGGTGCAGGCTGCTGCTTAACTCTGTTCATGAAGATGACAGTGGAACGTACACCTGCAAACTGAGCACAGCTAAAGGTGAGCAGCTTGGTATTGGACAGCAAAGGTTCCGTATACACTTTGATAACATATTAGCTAGGTTTCCATCCACCTATTTTTATGTGAAATGTTGGGACGTCGCATAAACGCTGAATGGAAATGCTAAGATGCACAAACAGGGAATTCTAAAAATGCATATAAAAAACTTAAGATCTTCAGAGGCAGATCTTTTTTTCTGTCCAATAAGAAAATGTGCATAAACTACAATGGAAATCCACTTACCGAATAAATCCCTCAATGCGCAACAAAAAACTCCCATTACTTACAAATGTTGGTTTGGCCATTCTGAAATGTTTGAGCCAAAGTCTGTCATCAGAATGATTTGCTATAATGACCTCCGAAACTTTTTTGCACGATTGCGCTCCCAAAAACCCGACATCTGCCTCCAAACACAAGTTAACATGACAGCATTTCGTCTGCACACTCTGAGGCGCAAATAATTTATGCTGTTCACAAAAAAGAGCCAGAGTAGTTTTTCCAATTGCCCAAAATGTCACCCAAAAATGAATAATTTATTTGTATGACTGACTTTCTTTTGCTGAACACAAAATAAGATATTTTGAAGAATGTTTCAATGGTTTTGGTATAATGAAAGTCAATGTTGTTCTAAAACAACATGACATTGACAAAAACAAGCACTGAGACATTTTTACCATGTTTGCAATGACATGAGGGTGAAAAATAACAGATTGTTCATTTTTGTGTGAACTGTTTCTTTAAATACACAGTAGCAAAAAAAAAAAAAAACAATAAATAAAATTGCTGTTTGCATTATAGGTATGACTCTTTTGGCAAGGTTTCATGATCTGTTCTAATTGCTTGACCCTTATTAAACTGTCTGTTTCATTACATGTGTCATGTAATTAATAGAGGAGTTGACCTCTAGTGCCAAGCTAAAGGTCGTAGCATCAATAGAGCCCCTCTTCACCCGTCAGCTGGATGTACTGGAAGTTATCGAGGGTCGTAATGCTCGTTTTGACTGCAAGGTCAGTGGGACGCCACCACCTCAGGTCACCTGGAGCCACTTTGGTATGTGTCTAATTCCCTTGAGTGTCTCCCAGTGTCAGTCCTGTAAAATAACATTATGATGGTTGGGTCATTTGTGTGTCATGTCTTCAACAGATCATCCTCTGGAGGAAAACGAAGACATTCGGGTCTTGAAAGAAGGAGGACGCCACTCATTAATCATCTCTCATGTTACTAATGAAGATGAGGGCCTCTATACGGTAGTGGCGCGTAACTCATACGGGGAGGCCGAATGTGCAGCGGAACTGTATGTGCAGGAGCCCAGACCGGCAATATCCTCTCAAATGTATGACCTTTCACTAACATATCACTCAGAACTTGTTTTATAGGGTTAGTTCACCCAAAAAGGAAAATTCTGTCATTTACTCATTCTTATGTTGCTCCAAACCTGTAAGCTGTTATTTTGTCTATGGAACTGTCCATATAAGGACTGTTCATAGTGGCTGTCAAGCTCCAAATAGGACAAATTACACCATAAAATCACTAAAATGTCATCCATAGCACTTGTGCACTATATTCCAAGTCTTCTAAAACCCAACAATAGCTTTTTCCTAGGATAAAAATGGCAGGTTCAAGTTGACAATTTCCTTTAATCAAATAACTCAAAATGTTTTTGCATTATAATATAATATCTTATGATAATTCTGGTTTATGTTTACCAGAGCAAAGCTGGAAAAAATGCCCTCCATTCCCGAGGAGCCCGAGATGCCTGAGAATGAGGTGGAACGTTTCACCATGCCCGACTTTGTCAAGCCGCTCTATGACCTGGATGTAGTCGAGGGCAGAGAGGCTGTGCTCAGGTGCAAAGTGGCTGGTTTGCCGTACCCGACCATAATCTGGTTTCACAATGGCAAGAGGATTGACAGCACAGAGGACAGAAAAATGACACAGTGTAAGTTAGTTGATGCCATAATTCAATTCTCTTACAGTCTACTGAGCCTTTCCGGAAAGAAGTCCCAATGGAAATGACAGTGTGAGTGGTGGGAATAACAGGAATATACAATTTTTGTTCTTTTTGTTGTCTTTTCTGCAGTCAGAGATGTTCACAGCCTGGTGGTCCGCTCTGTTTGTCATGCTCACGGAGGAGTTTACAAGTGTGTCATATCCAATAAGGTGGGCAAGGCCACGTGCTATGCCCATCTTTATGTGACAGGTGAGTTTAATATGTCCATGGCTTTTGATAGCTATTCATGACAACCTGAATATTTTGAAAAAGAGCAATTTAAAAAGGACTGAAGCACAATTTTTTTCTCATGCCAATTTATGAACAATTCACACAAAATTCATTGGTCAAATGGTGTAAAAATGTTTTGACTTTTAGTATTAATGTTTGCCTTAAAGGCACGATATGTAAGATTTTTGGATTGAAATATCCAAAAATCACTAGAAGATCTTAGATTATCTTAGAATACTTAAATTATCCTAGATGTTTACAAGAATGTTTAAATCCAGAGAAATAAGAAATTTTAACCAGGACACGGACCATATCCGTGCATAGCATATCAATGGCATCAAACCCGTGTTACCCTCTTTTCCCGGTTGTTTTATTTTGTAGAAACTTTAATATATTATGTGTTTTATTAGACAGGTGAGCAACTGCTTTGATACATTCATCGACAGAAAGCGAATTATTGTTATATAGCGCAACACATTGTTTAAATCTCGTTTTCTTGATTTACCATGAGTACCATGTTTTACCATGCCTAATATCGATCTAGTGTCTTATAGTAGCCGCAGGGAACGCACAGAGTAGCATTATAGCATAATTTTCAACAAACTTAAATGATGTATCTAATATGATAAAACAACACTGCGTTACTCCACATACACACAAGGAGAAGAAATGGAAGCGGTTGTCTGCGGCATAATAAAAGCTCTGCGAAATCCAGACGTCATCAATCTATGCCTTTGTTTTGAATAAACGAAAAATTACATATTGTGGCTTTAGGGTTAACTTTAAGCTAGTGTGCTCCAAAACAATGACAACATTTACATTTTGAAGATATAAGCTTCTCTCACTTCCGCCAATATGGATCAAAGATTTTGATGACGAAATTCTGCACTTCTCATCTGATTTTCTGTCCAATGCTCTCTAGAATCTGAAGCGTCCCGCCCCCTGCAATTATAAATAGAAGCTGAAGCTGCGGCTAAAATCGGTCTCATGTTCACACAATGACTATATTCTATATAGTGAATAGCACATAGTTCAATATAGTGGATAGGGAACGATTCACACAGTGTAAATAAGCTTTCAATTGGGAAAGTCTGGTTTCGCATTAATGTCACGTGAACGCCTCAGTGGGCACACAGTTTGCTCTGGTCCAGTGACACGAAGATAGCACAGAACAGATCATATGCGCGAGTTGGCGCAGACCACAGAACTTATCAGACTCGGGCCCATTTTAATTCTACGGCGAATGTTATGTTTTAAAGCGATATGGAGGAGATAAGGAGGAGAAACGATTAGACAGACTCTGCATTAGAAACAGCACTCACGAGCAGAAGCGATAACACCGGTGCCATGCACCAAGATAAATTACACACTTTTCATTCTATACTTTCCTCAGCATGATTATGTTCACTGTTTTGCTTTAGTAACAGTTTTATATTAAATCTAAAGGCCACAGTTGCAGATACCCAATAGTCTGTGGCTGTCATAAGCTGTCAAAAATGGCTTTCCCGTGTCAATCCGAGCTGTTATATATATGAAAGGCTGTTGGCTATTTAAAAAAAAGGGAAGGGGCTGTGCGATATGTCCCGCCCTGTCTCAACACATTGAATAACACTGCACATTTCAAGGCTCTTCGGTAGGACTTGGATTTGCTGTGCCTACTGCTGATGTGAGTTACTCAGAGGATTAGTTAGACACTCCCGAGTTAGCAGCCAGATTGGCATCAGATAACCACAGCTTATTTATGATCTTTTCCATATCCCAGACTGTTCAAAATAACACTACGACCCACATCTCAGACTGTTTGAAATAATACTGCAATTTATTTTAAAGCTGAAGCATATGTGTACATGTGTGAGAAGTGGCAAGAGAATCCTATGGCACCTAATAAATATTCTGACTGACACGTTTGCTGTTTTAGACATCCTTCCTGACCCACCAGATGGGGCTCCAGTCATTGAGTCCATCACTGGCAAGACTATCACACTAAACTGGAAAAAACCCAGAAGACTGGATCCGTCTATTGGTATAATTATGCATGTTATTTATGTATATATTTATTTAATTTAGAAACTGTTCGTGTACTGTAACTTGTCTCATTTAAAGGTTTGAAGTTCCCCAAAGGAGAATTTTAATTGGTCAGTGGTTGCTCTCCTCTTTTATAGCTGTAGAATAATGGAGTTAAGACTCATGTGAGTATACACTGTTTCTCAGATGTTTCTAAAATACTTTAGGGGAAAAATGGACACTTTTTGACATACAGGAAGAGTACAGAGCTATACTATGATTTGGCATAGTTTGATTGTGAAATCAATTGGTGACTGAGAATTGCTCACATGTTGTTATTCAAGTCTCTTCTGTCTTTTTATTACAGACTTTGGTATCTTGGCAAATCTGAGTTTGAGATCTCTTCTGAGATTATTGAGCAAAATCGATGAAGCAAGGCTTATAATAATGAAGTGTGTGGTTTCTTCACCACTAATGACAACAGAATTGCAATCTGTTTGTTTGAGCAGCCTAATAATGTTCAGCCAATAGTGTAAGTTTGTGATGAGTTTGTGACCAATGGAAGATGGGAGGAATATTATTCTAATTAGCATTTTTTTTTGTGCCGTTAGCACTGCTTAATTTTATTGTGGTCTTAGAGAAAAAATAAAAAGTTCTCCCGGTTGAGCGAGTGCGCACATCAAGTCGTTGGGGTTACTGAAGCCGTCGGCAGGGCTGTCATTTAGTTTTTAGCCCACAAAATCAACAATGTCACTGAAGAAGTGTGTTTTTGGTTGTGAGGGAAAGATAACCTTGTTCAGCTTCCCAAATAACTCAGCGTTAAGGAAACAGTGGATGCAGTTTGTTTTTCCGGAGCAGCAACAGAGTTCTGCACGTGTGTTTGTTTGTTCCCGGTCATGGGTCGAAACTGCAGACAGTGAGTTAAACTGCGTCAAATGTCTTAGTTTTTTTGGCAATCAGTGCATAAGTGCATATAATGTATACAAAACGAACGTATAGAGAATCAAAAGTTATCCAGGGTTAATTGCATGATGTATTGTGTGTGTGCGTGCTCGTTACTCTTTAGCTCCGCCCATTGCACGCCTCCGCGAGTTTGGCTGTTTTCGTAAATAATCAGTATAGCGTATCTGTCTATAAATATGATAAAAGACTCTTTGGAGATATGAAGGATGCAATACTGCACTATAAGGTACTCAAGATTAACATGAGATTGGCAGAAACTGTGTGTGTTGTGTACCCTTTAAAGCAAGGGTGGGCAATTCCAGTCCTGGTGGAGGGCCACTGTCCTGCAGAGTTTAGCTCCAACCCTAATCAAGCAAACCTGAACCTGCTAATTAATGTCTTCAGGATTACTAGAAGGCTACAGGCAGGTGAGTTTGATCAGTGTTGGAGTTAAACTCTGCAGGACAATGGCTGTCCATGGCTGTCCAGGACTGGAATTGCCCACCCCTGCTTTAAAGGACTAGTTAGCCCATTAAGGAAGTTTCTGTCGTCATTTGTCGTTTCAAACCTCTAAGACTTTTTCACACAAATGAAGCTTTAAATGATATACAACATTTAATGGTAACTGTTTTCAATGCCATTACAATGAATCATTATTCTTAAGCACCATAGAATATAGTGCAAAAGTTCAATTTGTATTTCGCTGATTCATGATTATGCTCTGTGTGACAAAGAGATGGAATTTAACAACTATAACTTGACACAATTGTCATTTTCACTATTCCATTAAAGAGATCTCATTGTGATCTTTATTTCCAAGAGTCACTCTCTATTGGCATCTTCTCATTATACTAAATGTAGCATAAATATTGATAGAGCGACAGTGACTCGGTTGGATAACAGCACGTATGGTTTACCTGACCTGCTCTTGTTTCCTTTACACATTTCCAAGTATGGGCACCTGTTAAATATAGTTTTGTAGCTCTGTTGTACAGTAACATTTTATTTATTGCTTTCCAGCAGACGTTCTGTGTCTTGGTGATGTTGGAAACAATCACAGATTTAATGCTGCATTTTGACTGTCCAAGCTCTAAAATTTTAGTGTCCTTTGTTGTATACTGTCAAACACTTATTTCTCTCCTTGCAGTGTAATTGAAAAATGGATCAGAAAGTTTGATCCTTAAATAATCAGATTTCCTTTTTTTGGTTATAGCTTTCAAACTTAACACAAAATTATTGATTTATGTTTACAGATCCTAGCTCCTTGATGTATGCTGTTCAGCAGCAGGCCCTGGGGTCGATCCAGTGGACCATCATCGCCTCTTGCCTGAAACAGACCACCTATACCATCACCAATCTGTCTAAAGGTGTCCGCTATGCCTTCAGGGTGCTATCAATCACCAGCAAGGCCTTTAGCAAGCCGTCGCCTACTACTGAGCCAGTGCAGCTGCTAGATAGAGGTATGCCTCAGCAGACAAGGACAGCCACAGTCAGACGGGTCAATGAGATGTATGAGTTACTGCAGGAGACTAGCTTTTATCTCTGTCTGCAGGTCCGTACATCCAGGAGGCTCCTGTAATCATTGACAAGCCGGACATTGTGTATATGGTGGAAAAGCAGCCCTTAAGCATCACAATCACTCTCAACCATGTCAATGCTTCAGTCACATGGAAGAGGTATTTTACATTTAGATTAGCTTTGAATCATTTTGTAACTGATTTTTTGCTATACCTGATAATTATTCACAAATTATGAAACTGTTGATAAATACTACATACTACAGGGATGAATCACACAGAAATTAATATTCAGAAAAATCTGTCATCATTTGCTTCACCTGCATGTTGTTTCTTCCAACAAACATAAAAGGGGACCCCTAAGTATTTCATAATTTTTAACTTTATATTTTTTAGAGTAAAGTCAGAAAATCACTAGTATATTTCAGGAAATGCATTGATTGCACTGAATCATTTATGGAACTTTTTTGCCTAATACGCATTAACTTATGAAACAAAATGTAAAAGGATGAATCATTCTTTCATAATTTACTCATTTACTCTTCCTTGTGTTGTTTCTTCAATCTAATACAAAAGGAGATATTTAGAAGAATGCCCAAGCTACTCTTTTACATGTATCAAAAGTAGGAATTGAAACTCGCAAGCCTCAAAATAGGAGAGTAATACACATGTCTTCTGTATTTATACAGGACACAAAGCTTAAGACAGCACTGTATTAGTATTCCTTAAATATTTTGATAAGGTTTGTTCAAAATCTCTAAACTTAGTATTTCATAATTTTTGCATATTGAATTCTGATTGGTCTTGTATTTCTTGTATCTATTTAATAGACATATAACTTAAAAACACCATTGCATTTGCAAGAACATGTAAATGGATCTGACCTGAATAAAACAAGTAGTTATCGTGCCATTATATTTTCAGAGCGGGAGTGACGTTGTCTAACAGACCTGGTCTGTTTGAGTTGAGCATGCCTGATGATGACCAGCATACACTGAAGCTGTGCAAGGTAAAGAGCAGTGATGCTGGTCAGCTAACTTGCGTCGCCAGCAACAAGTATGGCAGCGACTCCTGCATCCTAACCCTGGAAATGGCAGGTACGTTGTCTCTTTCAGATTACAATCTATATGAGTATCTGTCTTATTGCACATATTTAGAGTCTCATTGATTTCTCTGTCTCTAGTGGCACCAACTTTTGAGTCCATCATGGAAGACCTGGATGTGAATGTAGGCGAGACTCCTCGTTTTGCGGTGGTGGTTGAGGGAAAGCCTGTCCCAGACATCCTTTGGTACAAGGTGTGTGTTTTTGTTGTGTTGCATGCACCATTTAATTAGGGCATAGTTGTTGAGGATTTATAGTCTATTAAAAATACACTTATTTTAATAAATCAAGATTTGAAGGCATTGAAAATCTATAATACTCAACAAACTCTCAGTTTGTGAACTAGGCATTTAAATAGCAGCCCATTTAAAGTTGACCTATTATGCCTGTTTTTACAAGATGTAATATTTCTTAGGTGTCTTCAGAATGTGTCTGTGAAGTTTCAGCTCAAAACACCCCACAGATCATTTATTATACCATGCCCAAAATGCACCTTTTTGGGTGGAAGCAAAAACACGTTTTCATGTGTGTATCCTTAAATGCGAATGTTGCTCATGATTTTGGCAGAATAGGTCACCTTTAATTCTAAGAGTTATGGTTTTGAAAAAACTAATTTATAATTGCTTTTGCTCCAAGGACACTTTTTACATAAATAATAAACATTATATATGCACACTGATTATCTCTTCATCAAGGCACCTGTCACGGATATATTAGGCAGCAAGTGAACATTTTGTCCTCAAAGTTGATGTGTTAGAAGCAGGAAAATTTAGCGAGTTTGACAAGGGCCAAATTGTGATGGCTAGACGACCGGATCTCTAAAACTGCAGCTCTTGTGGGGTGTTCCTGGCAGTGGTCAGTATCTATCAAAAGTGGTCCAAGAAAGGAACAGTGGTGAACCGATGACCGGGTCAAGGTTCACTGATGCACGTGGGGAGCGAAGGCTGGCCCGTGTGGTCCAATCAAAGAGACAAGCTACTGTAGCTCAAATTGCTCAAGAAGTTAATGTTGGTTCTGATAGAACGGTGTCAGAATACACAGTGCATCGCAGTTTGTTGCGTATGGGGCTGCTTAGCCACAGACCAGTCAAGGTTCCCATGCTGACCCCTGTCCACTGCCGAAAGCGCCAACAGTGGGCACCTGACCATCAGAACTGGACCACAGAGCAATGGAAGAAGGTGGCCTGTTCTGATGAATCACATTTTCTTTTACATGACGTGGATAGCCGGGTGCATGTGGGGAATACATGGCACCAGGATGCACTATGGAAAGAAGGCAAGCCATTGGAAGTAGTGTGATTCTTTGGACAATGCTCTGCTGGAAAACCTTGTGGATGTTACTTTGACATGTACCACCTACCTAAGCATTGTTGCTGACCATGTACACACTTTCATGGAAACTGTATTCCCTGGTGGCTGTGGCCCCTTTCAGCATGATAATGCTCCCTGCCACAAAGCAAAAATGGGTCAGGAATGGTTTAAGGAGAGTTTGAGGTGTTCCCAAGAGTTTTACAGAGAGTTTCCCAAGGTGTTCTCCAAATTTCCCAGATCTCAATACAATCGAGTATCTGTGGGATGTGCTGAACAAACAAGTCCGATCCATGGAGACCCCATCTCATAATTGACAGGACTTAAAGGATCTGATGCTAACATCTTGGTGCCAGATACCACAGCACACCTTCAGGGGTCTAGTGGAGCCCATGCCTCAACGGGTCAGGGCTGTTTTGGCAGCAAAAGGGGGACCAACACTATGCCTGATTGTTGTATAAAAGATTATAATATATTATTATTTTAATATTATCCATATAGAAATACATTTTACTGTTGGAAACAGGGAGTACTTTGAATTTGTTTTAAAAATCTAAATTCCTTGCCGTTACATGATGCTCATTCTGTGGTAGATGTTTGTTGTTCTCGTATCAGTTGCAGTCAGTTTAGCTGAGGGTTCAGACTTTCATCCAGATTTTGAACTCAAACCACGTCGGCCTCTTTCCCACCTGCTGATATCTTACTGATGCTGCCTGTCTGATATTTCCTTTAGCCATATCACCTCCCTGGGAGCATCATGATGTCCTGTAAATCATGCTAATTTATGCTTTGAATGATATTGTTGGATATTTCATCTCCTGCCTCAGGGTTTTGCCTTCTGTTTAATTCCTCACTACCCTGTTCACCTCAAACCCACACAAATGCATTTCAAATTCAAATCACAAGAGTGGGATGGCTGCTTAGTCAATCTTTTCCACTTGTTTTCCTCTGATTTTCAGGGAGACACCCTGCTGTCCGAAAGCAGCCATTTCACATTTGTGTACGATGACAATGAATGTTCTCTAGTGGTGCTTAACACTCAAGCAGATGACTCAGGAGTGTACACCTGCACTGCAAAGAATCTGGCCGGTTCTGTGTCCTGCAAGGCTGAGCTGACTGTCCACACCGGTGAGCACTTTGTATTAATAAAGAAAGTTGTATTTCTAAGCACGTTGATTCAGCATATTACTGTAACCTCATGTCCTAACTAGGGGAGATGCAACAAAGTGATAAATCTAGCACTGTCACAGGGACAGAGATCACATTTTTATAGGTGTTTTTCCTGCCCTCCTCCAGTCTCATCGAGCTTCTGAAATGATGAGGATATTTACTTTAATTTCCATTTAGTATCTTATTTATCAGGATAATTTTTTTGATGGCAAGGACCCCAAAATATAATGTTCTTTTTGCTAGTGACCCCCATCCTAAAATATAAAGTCCTAAAATATTATTATTATATACTGATGGAGAAATATTAAGCGTGATGTTATGAAGAGAATATCTATCATATTACTTATAAATATTATCTGGAAATATTCAAATGTCTTGAATAATTTTTTTTAATTAATTATTTAATTTCAAATAAGTTTTGTTCTTTAACCAATATTAAAGAACCCTTTTCAGTTAATATTAAACAATTGTTTGGCGTTTTTTCACAATATATAGTTCCAAAAGAACAACTTCCAAACACAGTTTTCAGACAATTTTTGAACATACTATACGCACATTTGCAAGAAAATATTAATACAAAATATATAATAATAATAATAATATAAACACACATACAATATGCATACATACATATTTTATTGATTTACATATATTTATTTATTATTTAGCAAAAAATGTTTTGCTGTGCTTTGTAGTTATTTTGTGCGTGCGTGCGTGTGTGTTAAAGTGTTGGGACCCACTTTATATTAGGTGGCCTTAACTACTATGTACTAACATTTAAATTAATAATTTATACAATGCACTTATTGTGTACAAACATGTATGTACTTACATTAAAAAAATACCTGCATGTAATTACATTTATAAAATACACAGTTGATACCCTTACACCTAAACTTACCCATGCCACCACACCTGTCCCTAACTTTACCCGTATCCCACCTCAATATCAACAAATATATTTTACAATACAATATGAAGTATTGCACATTGTACGTATTTTTTTGATGTAAGTACATAGTAGTTTAGGCCACCTAATATAAAGTGGGACCAAATGTTTAAATATTTGAGAATAAACAACAATTGAACTGTGCATGTGCAGCCTGAGCTTGGAAATTCACTTGACTGGCTTTCAGAAATAATTTTTGTGATTTCATTTTTTTCCCCTGGACTTTCTGTGTGTAGTCAAAGAGGACAAAGACGACCCGATGGAAGACGAGGCGTCCATCCTAAGAAAGATGCGGAGACTCACTGATTACTATGACGTGCACAAGGAAATTGGGAGGTGAGTCATCCGCTCTGAGCCTCACTTGGACACGCACCATTTATCTCTAATGATTTCCTCTGTCGGCCTAGAAACTCAAAGAGCCGACTCCATCAGCTCTCGATGATGACAGATCTCAGGTCTTCTGACTCATCACCCACGTCTAAGCTTCAATAAAGCTTCAGCTGCAAAAAGCACATTATTAAAAATACACTTTTGGTCTGGAAGTATGCAATTTCATACTCCACAATCAAAGGATGATTCAGCCACCTCAGAAGAGGCCACAAGAGTTATAAAAATGCTCCCTGCACTTCTTAATAAGGTTTGTACAGGTTCTGTATTGAGTAGTTTTGCGTAGCCAGACCTTCAGACTGACTGCAGAAGTTCAGGACTCCATAGCAGCTTTCATTTGGCTAAGGACTGTCCAGGGGCCATCTGACTGACATGTAAAGCAAGCAATCACAGTTTTTTTGTCCTGCATCATGTTTAGGGGTGTAAAAATGTAACGTTGACCTACGATAACAGACTGGTGTGTAAAGAGTCTATGCCGCAAACTTTACATACAGTACTTCACATACTTTTGAAGCGCATTATCACAGATGTAAATACAATGACATTCTTCTTCCATGAGGCGGACTGTTAAAGAACACAACACGAACGTCTGCCAGATATCCTGTAGAATTCAGCCAATCAGATGGCAACTCCTGAAGTGTTTCCAATTTTGTGTGCCATATGCATGATTAGACGTTCAGCCAATGGTCCATGGGCGTGACGTCTAAGGCTGAGTCTATGTATTGATTAACAACCCAGACTCCCTTTATTAGGGTTGTCAATTTAAAGCGACGGGTTCAATAAAATGGACATAAACAATATATTAGCTTCTAAAGCCACTTTTTGCTAAATATTAAGGGATTTTCTCATCTTCCATAGCATATTTGAATTACCTCCATTTAGGGTTTTCAAAATGTGTATTATATGCTATTAATTAATCAATAAATCTTGCAATTAAATTGGCAGATCTAGTCATCATACTCTTCAAACCATGTCATTTTTGAGTCAGGTAATATTTGCATCAATGCGACTTTGAAACTGTTCAGTATTATATGATCAAAGCCACATTTTAAAGGGAGAGTTTTTTGTTTGACATAATGGTACACTGAACGCTCGACTGGGTGGAGAGGAGTGCAGCCTTTGTGGCTCTGTATCTCTGCTCTGCATGCTGTCGCTCTTTCTGTGCTTTAATTATAATCTTCATGGCAGACTGCCACCGTTCTATTAAGACCTGCACCCGCTACAAACAGACACATGCTACAGTGCTACACACTCTTTTCCAAAACCTAGTGAGCTGTCTACTCTAAAAGGATGTTAAGGCATCATAGGAGTGCTCTTTGGACACCTTTTGGCAACATTTTAACAACAAAATTTTTTTGAAAACAAATACAGATTTTATTTATTTACTGAAAAATATTGGGGGGGGGATGCTTTACACAATATTTGTGTGTACATACACCACCTTTCAAAAGTTTGGGGTAATTTAAGATGTTGAAGACTGCATTCATTTGATCCAAAATACACTAAAACCGTAGTATTGTGAAATATTACTACAATTTAAAATAACGATTTGCTGTATTTTATTCATGTGATTTTTCAGCATCATTACTCCAGTCTTCAGTGTCACATGATCCTTCAGAAATAATTCTAATATGATGCTTTGATACTCCAAAAACATTTTTGTATCCTCTTCAAAGTTGTGCTGCTTAATATTGTTGTGGAAACTGATACATTTCTGTCGTTGTTTGTTAATTTAATGTGTCTGCTGAATTAAAGTATTAATTTCTTTAAAAAATAAAATACTGATGTATTTTTATGATTAGAATACAGAGTAATTAGCTTGGCAACAAGCTAATTGCAAACTCTTTTAGAATTGAGAGTTTCTATACAATTTGTGCTGACATTTCATTTAAGTTAACTAAATAAGCATTTATTATATTTGGTAAATATAAACTAATATAATTCATCAGCAGAAAGAAAAAAAAGTAGAAGATATATCACCTTGATCTTTTCACTGGCTGACTAATGCTATTGGTCAGCTGATTATTGGTTAGTGTGCTGTCGACACCTGGTAAAACAATGATTAAACCATTATTCACTTTTTTTCACAGACAAATGTTCTCATTTTTTGTATGATTTGACGAGATGTTCTTCTTTTCTTAGAGGGGCGTTCTCATATGTGAAGCGGGTGATACAGAAGGCAGGAAAGATTGAATATGCAGCCAAGTTTATTTCCGCTCGTGCTAAACGGAAGGCCTCCGCTCTGAGAGAGCTGAACATCCTGTCTCATCTAGACCATGAGAGGATCCTCTACTTTCATGATGCCTTCGAGAAGAAGAATGCTGTCATCATCATTACAGAGCTGTATCCTTGTTATCACTTCAGAGCTCTCTGAGAGCGCTTATCATCTCTGAGAGGATCACTGGCCTTCAAAGCAAGTTTAAGTTCATCTCCATTTTTGTTTTTTTTTTACATTTGAGACATTCAAAGTTTGCCTTGGTGAACTTTTTGTAGTTTGTTGTGAGTCATACCTACACATGAATAGTGGTCTTCTGCACTGAGAATTGCTACAGCTGTTTATCAATTTAAAAAAATTATTGTAAAATAGAAGTGTAAAATAGAAGTGTTTTTACCAGTGAATATTTGGATCCCACTTTATGTACTATCTCATAATCACACTTGTTGTACATCCATCAATCACCAATGGTGTAGTCCACAAGCTTTGCCTCATCACTCAGTTGTCTTTAACAATGTGTAAAGATGCCATGAGGAGCTTTTCGAAAGGCTTACAAAGAAATCAACTGTAGTGGAGTCAGAGGTGAGTGAATACATTTGATCTTTCAAAGTCACCATGAAAGGTTCAAATGTGTGAACAGAAGGATCTTAAAGGATTAGTTCACTTTAAAAAAATATTTTTGCTGATAATTTACCCTTGTCATCCAAGATGTCCATGTCTTTCTTTCTTCAGTCAAAAATAAATTAAGGTTTTTGATGCAAACATTTCTCCTTATAATGGAGGCAATGGACCCTAAACGGTTTAAGGTCTGAATGACAGTTTCAGTGCAGCTTCAAGGGGCTTTAAACCATACCAGACGATGAATAAGGGTCTTATCTAACAAAACGATCGGTCATTTAAAAAATAAAATCTAAAGTTAAATTTTTTTAAGCACAAATGTTCGCCTTGGTCTGTTTTGTGATATGTGTAAGTGACGTCACGTAATACGCAGTTACGTTGAAAAGGTCACGCTTGCCGTAGGCCGGAAATACCAAGTCAGTGTTGAACGTGCACATACTCAGTCAAACGCCGTTTACAAAATAGGGAGTTAAAAGGTAAAACAACGATGTTGGACGATTTTGAATCCTCCTTCCGCTCATTTGAAAACACTGACTAGGTATTTCCACCTACGGCAACCGTGACTTTTTCAGCATAACTGCGAATTACGTGACGTCACGAATTACGTGACGTCACGTACACATTCATCGTATGGTATGGTTTAAAGCCCTTTGAAGCTGCACTGAAACTGTCATTCGGACCTTGAACCATTTGGGGTCCATTGCCTCCATTATAAGGAGAAATGTTTGCATCAAAAACCTTAATTTATTTTCGACTGAAGAAAGAAAGACATGGACATCTTGGATGACATGGGGGTGAGTAAAAAAAAAGTTTTTTATTTAAGTGAACTAATCCTTTAAGGATAAGGAATATATTATTTTATTTAACAGATGAAAGAAGCTAAATAGATATAGATATGGCCTATAGATATTCTCTGAATTGTTTACTGCAGATCCGATCCAGCGTGAGGCAGCTGTTGGAGGGTCTTAGCTATCTTCATCAGCTTGACATACTTCATCTAGACATCAAGGTAAGCATTATGTAATTTGCTGTCATCACCATTTCCTTCTATAAGTAAGCAATAATCACAGTGAGGAACCAATGTGTTGAATAGAATCCTCTGTTTTTCCGCTCAGCCTGATAACATCCTAATGGCAGACCCTACTGGTGAACAGATCCGCATATGTGATTTTGGAAATGCTGTAAAGTTCACGCCTGATGAGGCACAGTACTGCAAATATGGCACTCCAGAATTTGTCGCCCCAGAGATTGTTAACCAGACACCCGTCTCCAAGGCAACGGACATCTGGTAATGCACCTGGTCCCTCCATCACAAAAAAGCTCTGGAACAAATCTGTATACAGCCTCTAAAGTGTCATGAATACATAAGTGTCTTTTTCACAATTCTACTTATTTTTCTTACAGGCCTATTGGAGTTCTAACATACTTGTGGTAGGGTTATGTCAATTATCTCTATAATAAAATTATTTATATAATTTTAAATTATATATTTACCTAGAATATTTATCACCAATACCAGTATCTTCAGTTAGATCTCATCAAAGAACTTTGTTTTGCAGTCTCACTGGAGTTTCTCCTTTTGCTGGGGAAAATGACCGCAGCTCTGTTCTCAACATCAGAAACTATAACGTGGCTTTTGAAGAAAGCATGTTTACCGACCTCTGCCATGAAGCTAAGGGATTCGTCATCAAACTGCTGGTGGCTGATAGATTGTAAGTGGAATCTACAGGGCTTATCTGCTGCACCATGTTCCTGTTGATAATTTATTGTCAAGAAAATTGTTTCCACTGCTAAGAGTACTTTGTGTTAACTGCCAATTTGTTTAATGTTGTCTTATCTGCAGGAGACCCGATGCTAATGAATGTCTTCGGCACCCCTGGTTCAAGGTAACAGAAACCCATAGCTATCCAAATGTGTTATTTAAATTAGTACAACATATATGCTACTTGAAGTTAATTTAAGTTGCGAACATTTCAGAACCAAGTATATCCTTTCTATAAATCTTATGGAAACATTTATTTACTTTGTCGTTTTTAAATACATATTTCTTTCTTTTAGACCCTGAATAAGGGTAAGAGCATCAACACAGAGTACCTCAAAAAGTTTTTGTCCAGAAGAAAATGGCAGGTAAGATAATATTAGCGACTTTTTTCAGCACTTAGATTGTAGATTCTTTCTGTATGTCGTTGTAACAATGTTCACATCTTTTTTTAGCGATCTCTTATCAGCTATAAATCTAAGATGGTGATGAGGTCTATACCTGAGTTACTGGATGACTCCACTAGCCATATTTCCATTGCTGTTCCACGACATCTGAAACAAAGCTCACCACCACCTTCATCATCTTCAGATTCAGATGAAGACATTGATGAGCTGCCTTTTATCCCAATGCCCCTCAACATGGAATTCTCAGGATCTAGAATGTCACTGACTGAAATTGGAGGGGATGATGAAATGACAGGTAGACCGAATGGAAATGCTGAGAGGCCTGCTTCAATCCATCAGAAGTCAGAGCCAATGGAAGTGGAGACGTCAGAGAGAGAGGGTGGAGATGCAGTCGCTAGGGGTAGAGCCAGGAAGAGGTCAACTCAAGAAGATGAAAAAGGATCATCTGATGAAGAACCAGCAGAACTAGCCAAAAGGGCAGAACAAGCCAAGAGACCAATGCGCAGAGGTTCAAGTATGGAGTCCGATGAGCCAGAGGGAGCGCGTCGCAGGGGAGAGTTGCGCAGAGGGAGCTCAGCTGACAGTGCCCTACAGCTCCACATCAAACCAGAGGAAGGCACTGAAGAAAGCCCGGCTGATGGAAGTAGAATTCTACAAAAGTCAGTATCTATGGAGATTCCACGGAGGAGCCCAAGCCCAGGAGCTGCAAAGCTGAGTCAGGAAGACTACGCCCTGAAATTAGAACTGATGAGGCAGAGACTTCTTAGGGGTGGCTCTGTTGACAACAAGATGAGTGGATTAAGAGGCCCATTACTGGAGACATTAGGCATGGGGGATGAGAAGCGTTATGTGAGGGGGTCTCGCCTAGGTAACCCTCCGCTTGTTAGAGCAGCATCCAGCGAGTCACCTAGAGATGACACCCCAAAGACCAAGATACTCCGCAAAAGTGCTTCCTTCAGCCAGGGTGATTCAGAGCCAATGCCCTTGCACAGACGGATTGGAGCACCTCTAGAGATCCCACTGGCACAAATAGAGGAGAGACGACTGCAGCAAGCTGTATCTATGTCTGCTCTCGCAGAACCATTCAAGGATTCTCGCCCCGTCACCCCAAAAATGAATACGCCAGAACCAGAGAGACATGAGGAGAAAATTGAGGAAAAAGAATCAGCTGTCCACAAGGACAGTAAATCTGAGGAAGTCATGGTTGTGTCAAAGACTAATGCAGATGAAGTCATAAGTGTTGATCGGAAATCTTGGGAGACAGATGCACAAGAGAAGGGCCCGAGCAAGTTAGAGGAACCCAGTGAAGAGTCTGAAAAAGTTGTTGAATTTAAGCAGAAGACCCCCATAGTGGAGGAAACAATCGAAGAAGAGGAAGAAAGAGAGGATAAAGAATCAGAGAAAGAAACAGAGCCACCTGCTCCAGAGATTGAGGTTAAAGAAGTTGAGGATGATGTAAAAGCATCACCAAAGTCTCCAGAAATCATAATTTCCACCAGCTCAGTCATGGTGACCCAAACAGCTGCCCCAGCTCCCAGCCCCCAGAGTGTCGTCTCAACCTATGTGACCCCATCTCTCCCTGCACGTACAGTGCTCCCAGATGGTAGAATGTCTGCATATGCCAGTATCATGCAGACCATCATGGTACCATCGGTCCAGGCATCTAGCCAACCTGATCCTGTTCCAGTACCCACACCTTCACCAATGTCCACCCCACCATCAGTTCCAGTCTATGCTCCCATTTCCAGACACATTTCTGAACCAACCCTTTTATCGGCTTCTTCATCCAAATCAGATCTTCACCAAACCACTGAACATCCTGCAGTCTTTTCTCGGGTTGCCTCAACAGAACACCCTTCCAAAGAGCCAAGTCCTCCTAAGACTTCCACTCGTGCCTCCCCTAAGCAAGAGCCGTCACCTGGAAGCAACATCCAGGACCTCGCATCTGAGGAGGTCTTTGAAGCACGCTTCAAGAAGCGTGAATCCTCTCTCACTCGTAGTCTCAAACGTTTCTCATTTCAGAAGACTGAAGAAAAAACCACCACTGTTACTCCTGAAACTGCAGAAGAAATGTATCGTCCAGGTCCAATGGGGGCTCCTTTAGAGTTTGTGCCAAGGAGGTTGGAGGAGAAGTCTAAATCAGTTCAGGATCTTCGTGAGGCAGAGAAGGACCCTGGATTCATGAGGAGACTCTCCATGCGCTTGAAAAGGACCCCATCAGTGGAGAGGCAGGAGGAGAAGCTCAAAGAGGAGGAGGCTTCAGCACCCAGGCGACGTCTGTCCTGGGCACTTGGGCGGAGGGGATCCCAAGAAAAGAAGGAGATTGAAATGGTGAGATTGGATGGAGGTCCTGAGACTCCCCCAGAGCCTGAGTCCAAAGCACCTTCGGAGTCACCTATCCTTGCCATGCGTAAGAAGATTGGCAGTACCATGGCAAGCTTATCCACAAGGATTAGGAGCCACTCTGAGGACAGGAAAGATGACAATGAAGGCAAGGGGGAGCTCAAGAGGACACCTATATTCACCAAAATGCGGCGTTCCACCTCCGAGGGGGGCAGTCTGAAGAGGATGGGTGTCCCACAGAACCAACTGGCTGCCCAGTCAGGGAAAGGGACCTCATCAGAATCTCTCGATTCCATGTCAAGCATCCAATCAGAATCAGCTGTTAAAAGTATGCCAATTTTGTCCTGGTTAATGTTCTTATTACATTAACTTTTTCATGTTGTTGGAAATTTTCTTGACTTTAAAGTCATAATATTTCTTTCCCAGGTGCAGATATTGAGCGTAGATCACGTTGGGACCGCTGGGGGTTGAAAAGGGGAAAAAGGGAAAAGACAGTTTCACAACCAGACATCCCAGCTTCCATTGCTAGGGAAAATGGCTCTCTCCGTTCTCGCCAGTACACACGTCTAACATCTGGTATTGCACGTATTATTTGCGTATTTCACTGTAACGTCTGCGTAAAAAGAGACATCTGTTTGCTTTGTCATAAACATTTACATATATCATCATTGAATCAATTATGCATTCGGACTTGCTTTGGCACAGCTGTGGTAGATAAATTATAGTGCCTGTCTCACAGATTTTTTTTCACTGATTCTTTCAACAATTAGACTTCCCTCCTGTGTTCCATATCAAATTGAGGGACCACGTTCTCTTGGAGGGAGATCCTGTCACTCTCAGCTGCCTCCCTGCTGGCAGTCCTCACCCACGCATCTCATGGATGAAAGGTCTGATTCAAATTATAATATTAGCTTCGATGGGACTAAAGATAATAGAATCTGACCTAAATTGAGTACAAAATGCTTAATAGCTGATTATAAAATAACTTAATATTGTAAGTGTATTATCTCACTTCTGTAAAGATTTTGTACATTATATTTTTTTTTTTTGTCTATTTCGTACTAAAAGATGATTAAATGCATACAGTATATTTCTTGGCATACTACATATATATCAAGAAATATACCGTATGCATTTAATCAATGTCTGTGCTGTTTACTCACTTAGCCCGGCTTCCAGAGATTAAATATGGATTTGTCTTTCATTTTTATTGTATTTTATTAATTTTATATTTCCTTTTACTGAAACACTAAAGAATCAAGATAATTATAGCCTGCACTACTGTATGTACCTCTCATTGAGAGAAAGCACATGCTATCAGTATGTTTTGGGGAACATTTTGGATTGGAGCTTAATCAGCTCCAACCATGAAGAGACTTTGTATCTGTGCATGTGCGCAATATTGTGTGTTAGAGGTCAGTATTTGGACAATGGACATCTTAAGAGATGGGTGGATTTGTTGTTCTGGACAAGCCGGCGCCTGCTCGAGTGAAAGCATCAACAGGTGACGTGTATGGACACGTGCATCTGATTAACTGACAATGTGTGGAAATTTACCATGACTGGATTTTCTCTGAGCCAATCAGAATCATCAACCATGGATTCTACATGCATTAATAGCCCTTGTGCTGACATGACCAAACTTGTTTATTTTTTGGCTTAATATAGAAGGATCTCTTCACCTAAAAGTAACACCACTGAAGTCAAAGACTAAAATGTCAACATAAACATTAGAGAACACAAGGTTGTGGCCTTGAGATTATGATTTGATATGATAAATTCCCAACTTTGTGTATTCTCAGATAAAAAGCCACTTGAGATTGACCCAAGGATGAACTTGATATCCTGCCCCGATGGGAGACAGCTGCTGATGATAATGAAGACCACCAAGAAAGATGCAGGCCTTTATGAATGTGTGGCTTCAAACACATTGGCCTCTATCACCAGCTCATGCGTTGTGTCCCTTGCTCGTAAGTTTAAGACAATAAATGGACAAAGAAGCAAATGCGGAATTGAAAGCCCAGATGATAAGGAATGAGTAAATGAGAAATAGATTGAGAAAATAAAACAGAGTAGGAAAAGTACAAAGTTAGGGACAAATATACACATTGATTTTTTTTTAGATTTTTTTTTTTACATTTATTAATTTATTCAAAGCAACTTAATACTCTGCTGGGGAAAGTGTTAGTATATAAATTGCAGCAGTGTATAATTCATCATAACAAGAATGATTATCAGTATATTAGGCAAACTTAATTGAACAGAATACTGACAATTTCTGACGGTTATACATGCATCAGTTGTTATACATTACTTTTCTCAACTTTTACATGTCACTGGACACGCTCACGTCACATTGCCATAATTAAGTTACCTCATATCTTGCATTGAAAGTCAATGAGGTCCAGCCACTTTGCTGCAGGAAAGCTGTGTCAGTGTGAGAACCCTTGAGGGAATAAGAAGAAAAGTGCCACAACGCAACGTTCCAGGATTTCTCCGAAAAGTAAAGGCTAGAGATGAAAGAGGGACATAGCGAAAGAACAGTTTAATATATTTTTTAAGAGTTAGTGCCTAGCTCACAGCTAGACTCAGGAAGGAGTTCTCTTAGCCTTGAGAACAGAAATGCCATTGGCTTTCTCCGTGAGCAGGCTAATGCACTGCTTATCAATGTGCAAAGCCATTTTCTCCTAACAGCAGGCCATAAATTATTCACTCCTTTTTGTGCTTCAGAGCTGATTAATATGGAAAGGTGACTTGCTAGCAGAGGTGCAAATATCATGTAGTTGCCTCATCTGACATCGTTTTTTTAGTGTATAGTGCCTGAAATGTGGCTATTATAATAATATCCCATTTCTGCATGGTTCCCGCGATCAAGGAAAACTGTGGAAATTGTACAAATGTGGGGAATGTCTATAGCAAATAAAAAGTTTTATAGTTATGTGATTGTTTGTGAGGTCAGTATATAAAATTTGCTTAACGTTAAACAGTAGAAACACTTAACGTTCAAAAGTTTGGAGTGAAACAGTGAAAGCAGTAATATTGTAAAATAATATGAATATAATATAATATGAAAATAACTGATTTCTATTTTAATATTTTAAAATGTAATTTATTACTGTGATGCAAAGCAAGCTGGATTTTCAGCATCATTACTCCTGTCTAAAGTGTCACATGATTCTTAAGATATCGTTCTAATATGCTAAATTGAAGAAACAAGAAACATTTCTTATTATTATCAATGTTCAAAAGAACAGCATTTTTATGAATATATTTATTGACACTTTTGATCAATTTAGTATGTGCTTGCTGAATAAAAGCATTACAAAAAGTACTTGCTGACCACAAACTTTTGAATGGTAGTATATTTGTCAAGATCAACCAAACAAGAATTTATTGTAGTAAAACCTGAATATTATTCTATAGGTCTGCCTAATAGTCCTGGGACCCCCGAGGTTCCTCAGAAATATAAAAACACCGCCCTGGTTGTGTGGAGACCCTCAGACACCACGGCACCCTGCACCTACTCTCTGGAGAGGAAGACAGAGGGTTAGTGGACATCTTTCATTATTCATCTTGCTTTGATTTGATGATTTAGAGTG
The DNA here is from genome assembly GCA_023029165.1 of Gobiocypris rarus. NCBI lineage: Eukaryota > Metazoa > Chordata > Actinopteri > Cypriniformes > Gobionidae > Gobiocypris > Gobiocypris rarus. Next base: position 40,116,027 of record CM040910.1, read on the forward strand.
GGATTTGCAAAGTATAGTAAACTATTGAAAATATTATCAGATGCATTCCCTATTATTTTAAATGCAAAAATTATGTTTCATAATGCTAATATGGTTTTGCTCTACTCTTTATATCCACCCTCCATCTTAATTTTTCCAAATTAGTAACATTTTCCTACTATTAGTTTAGTTCATATTAAAAAATTTAATAAAAAAAACGGTGAAAAGTGGAGGAAAGACAATTATCATTTCCTTCTACTGCCCTCTTTTGGAAAAGATGGGTATTGCAACCAATTCTTTTTCTCCTATAGGTGAGACCAACTGGCTGATAGTAGCCACAGGTGTGGCTGACTGTTACTACAACGTCATGGACCTTCCAACTGGTGCTGTATACAGGTTCAGAGTTGCCTGTGTGAACAAGGCTGGCCAGGGACCTTACAGCAACTTGTCTGAAAAAGTGGTCCTGGACTCAACAGGTGCATAAAATGTTTTGTCTAGATCAGTGATTTTCATGCTATCAGCAGCTAGTAATTCACTAAACAAAACAATGTTCATAATTATTGTAAGTTAACCAATATTCAGTGTATTTTGGGTCATATTTTTAAGACATTATGGTCCCACTTTATATTAGTTGGCCTTAACTACTATGTACTTACATGAAAAAAATTGTACAATGTACTTATTGTGTTCATATTGTATTACAAAACATATTTGTTGATATTGAGGTGGGATACAGGTAAAGTTAGGGACAGGTGTGGTGGCATGGGTACGTTTAAGGGTAGGGTTAGGTGTAAGGGAAGTGTCAACACAGTGTAATTGTAAATGTATCTACAGAAATTATAGATTTAATTACACACAGGTATTTTTTAAATATATAAAGTGGGTCCGACATTATTAAATATATATATATATATATTTCAAATGAAGTTTATATTCATCAAAGTATCCTAAAACAAATATCATGGTTTCCACAAAAACATTAAGCACATGAAGTGTTTTCAACATTTACAATAGAAGGAAATGTTATTTAAGCATTGAATCATATGATTTCTGAAGGATCATGTGACACTGAAGACTGTAAGTGGGTTATGGCTGCTAAAAATTCAGCTTTATAGTAAAATATATTCAAATAGAAATTGTAACAATACTTTCACTATATTACTGTTTTACTGTGTTTTTGATCAAATAAGTTAGCCTGGATGCCTAGCCCCGCCCACAATTTTTTTTGCTCGGGCAATTTGGTCTGGAATTGCTCCGTAGAGGAGTTATTATGCCCGAACAGAAACTGTTCGGAACAATGAAATTGTCAGGGCGGGCTTTAGACGATGATGGACAGAAGATCAACAGTAACGTAATCATCCACGTCATCAAAGGCGCTTTGGGTTGAATTTGCTCTTATACTAAACGGAGAACTTCTTCGTATATGCATTCACCTTCACTATTTCTCTCAGAAATGATGATTGTGTTGGTAAGTACTCTGTGTATCCTTAAATTCTTTTATTACAATATTGGCAAAGATCGTTTACACTCATCTTTTTCTTGTAACGTTACTTAATCCAGCGCGCCTGCAGACAGGGTTGCCACGTTTTTTGCAATGTCGCACACAATTGCTACTCAAAACTATAGCCCAAAACAATAACTTTCTGGGGGGCGTTTGGTTGGCAAAATATGTTATTTTGGCAAGGTTGCCTGCTAAAATTCGCATTCCTGGGTTTATATAATCACATAATTGGGGTCGCTTCAACCCGCGGACATGGAGAAAAACACGGACTTGACAACACAGAGCAGTTGAGTTCTGTTGACGTTTGACAACTAACGTTACGCGTCGCTCCGTTGCTCTGATTGGTTTTGGGTCTATCCAATTGAGGTCTTTCCTGGCTCGGTTGAAACACGCCTCATAATCAAAGCTCAATGGAGCGGTTGTCACATGCCTGTCCTGTCTTGTGTGCACATGTGGGTTTGTTAGTGTGGCCATGTGCCTTTGTCATTGTTTGATCCTCCCCTTGTTATCTCGTTATTGGTTAATTTGCCCCACCTGTGTTTACCTCACTCCCTGCTTGATTTCTCCCCTTTATAAGCTCCTGTGTGTTTGCAGTCCTTGTCGGATCCTTGTATGTCTACGTCTCCCGTTTCCCCCGTGATATTCCTGCCTGGTATGTGTGTAGTCTATTTGTGTTTTGATTATGTCTTTTCCCCTCGTGGGTTTTGTTTTGAGTTTATGTTTTATTTTTGTAATAAACCGTTAATCTGCACTTGAGTCCTCGCAAGCACTATTTTCCTTTATTGTAACGTGACAGAAGGATCCGACCAACTTGAGGACTCAGCAGGAGGAGTTTGTTTTTTTGTTTTTTTGTTGTTTGTCTTCAGCTGAGATGGAGCTGAACAGACAGGTGCAGGTGATGCGGCAGGTAAACTCGAGGTACATCCGTCAACAGGGGGCGGGTGTACGAGAGTTTGCCTGCCAGTTCCTCAGAGAGGTGCATCACCTGTACCTAAATGAGGCAGAGAAGGCAGAGGTCTTCAACCTCTGCCTGACATGCCTCTGAGTCCCACGGAGGTCGACAGGATGGGGACCCCGGACTTCTGGGAGTTCGTGGACCAGCTGGACTCCCTTCCTCCGAGGACCCCGACCGAGAGCTCCGTGGGTCCGTGTGCCGGTGGTCCCTGTACCGTGGTCCGGAAGCGGAGGAGGAAAGGGAAGGAGCGCTCCGTGACTGTTCCGTGGTCCCTGTGTGGTCCCTGTGCCGGTGGTCCCTGTGCCGGTGGTCCCTGTGCCGGTGGATCGTGTTCCGTGGTCCCTGTGCCGGTGGATCGTGGTTCCGGTGGTCCCTGTACCGTGGGTCGTGTTCCGTGGTCCCTGTACCGTGGGTCGTGGTTCGGTGGTCCCAGTCCCGTGGGTCTCCGTGGTCCCTGTGCCGTGGATCGTACCGGTGGTCCCTGTACCGTGGTCCCTGTACCGTGGTCCCTGTACCGTGGTCCCTGTACCGTGGTCCGTAAGCGGAGGAGGAAAGGGAAGGAGCGCCCGTGACTGTTCCGGTGGTCCCTGTGCCGGTGGTCCCAGTGCCGGTGGTCCCTGTTCCGTGGATCATATCCCGTGATCCCTGTGCCGGTGGTCCCTGTGCCGGTGGTCCCAGTTCCGGGGGTGCCGGTGGTCCCGGTGCCGGCGGACTCTGTGCTGGAAGTGCGCCCGGCGCTCTGCTCTTCCCGCGGTGCAACGACGACCTCCTCTTCCAGCGCCGCCCCGGCGCCCTGCTCTGGCCGCGCCACCCCGGGCGCCCTGCTCTGCCCGCGCCGCAACGACGCCTCTGCTCTGCCCGCGCCGCAACGACGCCTGCTCTGCCCGCGCGCAACGACGCCTGCTCTGCCCGCGCCCGCAACGACGCCTGCTCTGCCCGCGCCGCAACGACGCCTGCTCTGCCCGCGCCGCAACGACGCCTGCTCTGCCCGCGCCGCAACTACGCCTCTGCTCTGCCCGAGCCACCTGAACTCTGCTGGCCGCCCGCCGCTGAACCCTGTTGGCCGCCTGCCGCTCGAACCCTGTTGGCCGCCCGCCGCTCGAACCCGGTTGGCCGCCCGCCGCCTCGAACCCTGTTGGCCGCCCGCCGCTGAACCCTGTTGGCCGCCCGCCGCTCGAACCCTGTTGGCCGCCCGCAGCCCGAACTCTGCAGTCCGCCCTGGCAGCCTGAACTCTGCAGTCCGCCCGGCAGCCTGAACTCTGCTGGCCACTCCGGCTCCCACGGCCGCCTGAACTCGGCTGGCCACTCCAGCCCCGGCCGCCTGAACTCTGCTGGCCACTCCAGCCCCGGCCGCCTGAACTTTGCTGGCCATTCCGGCCTCCTGAACTCTGCTGGCCACTCCGGCCCCGGCCGCCGAACTCTGCTGGCCTCTCGGCCCTCCGGCCGCCTGAACTCTGCTGGCCACTCCGGCCCCTGAACTCTTTGTGTTCCCTGTCCCTCCCTTTGTTCTCCCTTCCTTATCTGTTTCTCCCAGGTCTGTCCCTCCCGCCCCGCCCCTGGTGTCCCTCCCGCCCCGCCCCTGGTCTGTCCCTCCCGCCCCGCCCCTGGTCTGTCCTCCCGTCCCGCCCCTGGTCTGTCCTCCCCGCCCCGCCCCTGGTCTGTCCTCCCGTGCCGCCCTGGTCTGTCCCTCCCGTGCCGCCCCTGGTCTGTCCCTCCCGTGCCGCCCCTGGTCTGTCCCTCCCGTGCCGCCCCTGGTCTGTCCCTCCCGTGCCGCCCTGGTCTGTCCTCCCGTGCCGCCCTGGTCTGTCCTCGCCGTGCCGCCTGGTCTGTCCCTGCCGCGCCGCCCTGGTCTGTCCTCCCGTGCCGCCCTGGTCTGTCCCTCCCGTGCCGCCCTGGTCTGTCCCTCCCGTGCGCCGCCTGGTCTGTCCCTCCCGTGCCGCCCCTGGTCTGTCCCTCCCGTGCCCCTCTGGTCTGTCCTCTCCGTCCCTAGTGGAGCGCCTGCAGCCGCTCCAAGGAGGGGGTAATGTCACATGCCTGTCCTGTCTTGTGTGCACATGTGGGTTTGTTAGTGTGGCCATGTGCCTTTGTCATTGTTTGATCCTCCCCTTGTTATCTCAAGTTATTGGTTAATTTGCCCCACCTGTGTTTACCTCACTCCCTGCTTGATTTCTCCCCTTTATAAGCTCCTGTGTGTTTGCAGTCCTTGTCGGATCCTTGTATGTCTACGCCTCCCGCTTCCGTGATATTCCTGCCTGGTATGTGTGTAGTCTATTTGTGTTTTGATTATGTCTTTTCCCCTCGTGGGTTTTGTTTTGAGTTTATGTTTTATTTTTGTAATAAATCCGTTAATCTGCACTTGAGTCCTCGCGCACTATTTTCCTTTATTGTAACGTGACAGCGGTACCAGACTCATATTCTGACTAGAATTGAGTATGACAACGCCTGGCTACAAATAAGTGTTATAAGCATAAAGAGACTTATTTCAAAAACATTACAAAAAATCTTACCCACTTAAAACTTTTGAACAGCACAGTGCAATATAATATAATTTTTAATGGAACTTGTGCGTCTATGTGTTGTTTTTTCTACAGCACCTCAAAAGTCCAGTGGAACAGTTGTTGTCAAAACACTTTCGTCAGGTCCGGCTCCGGCTCCGGGACCTGCAGTAGTAACATCTACCATGTCTTTACCTTCAATGAAGCCTGCTGCAGTAAAACAGGCTGCTGCACCACCGACTACTTCAGCCCAGCCGGTAAAGCCTGTCTCTCCTCCTGCGTCAGCTACTACACCTTCCCCTGCTGCTCTTCCCCAGAGTCTTCGTCCTGTGCCTGATATCCGAACTCCATCTCCTGGTACTCCTACTCCTGCCAAAGCTAAGACCACTCTCAACATCACTGTGGCCAAACCCTCCCCAGCATCCCCTGCAGCTCAACCTCCTCCTGCCAAACCCTCACCACCCGTCGTTCTGCCCAAACCTCAGACTCCCATCAATGTGGTGTCCCCCCTATCTCAAACTCCTCCAGTGTCCCCACCTCCACTACTGTCCCCTCCGCCTGCTATCGGCAAGCCTATCTCCTCAGTGCCTATGTATGTCCCGACCACCACCACAGCACATGTGACCCCAGTCACCCCAAACACTCCTTCTCCTGCCCTGTCGCCACCAGTGGTGTTAGTTACAAGTCTGAGTCCTGTAGGGGAGGGTACTGGCACACCCAATCGTATGACCCCAAGTGGAAGAGCCACTCCATCAGGACGCATCACTCCTACAGGGCGCAGGACCCCTATAGGAAAACCTGGAGACTTGACCCTAAGGCAGGGCGTCCCCCAGAAACCGTACACATTCATGGATGAGAAAGCAAGGTAAAGTTCAATGACTGAACACTTTTATTTTACCTTAAGTGTCACAAAATAACTTTTTATAGCTATTTATCAAATCAACATCAAATAATAAAATCAAAACAACATCAAATACAAATGTAGCTCCATATGATAAGTAATCCCAATGATAATATAACATGATGAACGATGCACAAATATAAATATATATGTATATATATAATATATATATATATATATATATAAATCAGCTTTTGATGTAACTGCCGTTCTAATTTTTAGGAGTCATTGAGTGTTCCTGTTCAGTGTTTTCACACATACATAATTTATTTTTAATTTTGGTTTTAGGTTTTATTTTCCAAATTTTAAGACCTGCCAAGCACTAGATTACATTTTTTTATTATGTCCTGATACAGAAAACCATGAAATTCAATAGGGTGTTGTAACATTTTCACATGACTGTATATATCAGTTGGTTTATACTACTACTAATAATAATTATTATACAAATAAATCAATATAGCTGACCTTGACAGCCATTGATAATCATTCATTTTCTTCATCACAGAGGTCGTTTTGGTGTGATCAGAGAGTGTCGGGAAAACGCCACCGGTAACCTGTACATGGCCAAGATTGTGCCGTATGAGCCTGAGAGCAAGCAGACCGTGTTACAGGAGTATGACATACTGAAGTCCCTCCACCACGAGAAGGTCATGGCACTGCATGAGGCCTACGTCACCCCACGCTACCTGGTGCTCATCTCTGAGTGTTGCTCAGGGAAAGAGCTGCTCTACAGTCTGATTGACAGGTCAGAGACTGCTGCATACTTCACGTTCCCATGTCGGCAACACTGTTTTGCATTGTGTGCTCCTACACAAACACTTGACTTGATGCTGTATGTACGGGGATTGTGAGCAGAGCTATAAAAAATAATACTGAAAAACTACTTGATTTAAAGTATGGGAACTGTCATCATAATTTTAATCAATTAAAAGCCAAAGATATACTTTGATTGAAAAAATTGGTTGTACTTAATTATAAAAAAAAACAATATTTAAAGTATTAGTTCTCCTCAGAATTAAAGTTTTTCTACAGAAACTAAGGTTTTTGAGGAAAACTTTACAGAATTTTTCTCCATATAGTAGACTTCAACTGGGTTGAAGGTCCAAATTTCAGTTTCAATGCAGCTTCAAAGGGCTCTACACGATCCCAGTCGAGGAATAAGGGTCGTATCTAACAAAACAATCAATCAATTCCTAAAAAAAAAAAAAAAACTTTTTGTATATACTTTTTAAACACAAATGCTCGTCTTACACTAGTGTCCACGACTTCACACATTACGTAGTCACATTGGAAAGGTCACACGTGACGTAGGCGGAAGTACGGCCCCAGTGTTTACACAGCGAATATGCGAAGACTAAGTCAAACACCCTTTACAAAAAAAAGGTAAAACAACGATGATGGACAATTTTGAAAAGTTTTGGGAAAAAGAGAGGTTCTTTTTACCCTACCCACAGATGAATGTCATGTCATGCTTGACCTCTCCAATGTGATTACATAATGCGTGAAGTGCAAGGCAAGCATTTGTGGTTAAAAAGTATATACATATCAGTTTTTTTAGAAAATGACTGATCGTTTCACCAGATAAGACCCTTATTCCTCGGCTGGGATCGAGCCCTTTGAAGCTGTGTTGAAACTGCAATTTGGACCCTAAACCCGTTGGACCCCATTGAAGTCCACTATATGAAGAAAAATCCTGGAAAGTTTTCCTCAAAAACTTTCATTTCTTTTCGACTGAATAAAGAAAGACATTAATATTTTGGATGACGAGGGGGTTGAGTAAATTATCAGGAAATTTTTATTCTGAAGTGAGCTAATCCTTTAACCAAAACAATTTATTTAATGAATAAATAAACACTATTTTTAAAAAATTATTTAAAGTTTTTTGACAGCATGAAGTTGATGTATATCTCTGAATCTGATTGTGAAGCCCTTTGTTTGTCTCCCTTCCCAGGTTCCGATACTCAGAGGATGACGTGGTGGCATATATCGTACAGATACTTCAGGGTCTGGACTACCTGCACAGCCGGAGAATCCTGCATCTGGATATCAAACCAGAGAATATCATTGTAACTTACATGAATGTGGTTAAGATTATTGATTTTGGTAGTGCACAGAACTTCAATCCACTGTTCCTGAAGCAGTTCAGCCCACCCATTGGAACCCTGGATTATATGTGTAAGACATTTTTGCACATATAGTTTCATATATTTCAATGTTTTCTTACTAATATTAAAACAAATCTGAGAGTCACTAGCTAACTACTACTCCTCTAGCAACAACTCAGAAAAAAATTAAACCGCCAAAGTCATGTTATAAACGTAAAAACAAACATTACTTTCTTTATTTGCATCATATCTGCAATCCTTTTAAAATATTGTATGGTAGTTCTTTGTTAGGTATTCCTATGGTATCCCATACCTTTAAACAGTTGTGTATTTCTTGACACTTTCAAATGTGTTTTTTATTTCTGTGTATTACCGAAAGCCCCTGAGATGTTGAAAGGAGATGTGGTGGGTCCACCATCTGACATCTGGAGCATTGGCATATTGACTTATATCATGTGAGTGCTGTCCACTGCAACTCTGTCTTTGAAAGTAAACAAAGTCCATTTTGATTTTATGTCGACTTTAAATGTCCAGTTTTGCTGTGTAGTAGTTTCTGTGTTACCTGCTATTTAGTTAGCAGGGAGCATTTGAATCATTACAATTTGTGTTTTGTCTCATGCGAGTTGTCTTCACATTCCAGAAGCTCTCTGGAGCTTGTGAGCTGTCAGTGTCTGTGATTATGTTTGACTTGAATGCTATTCTAGTGTGTAACTCGAAGCTTTTGTCATGCTCTACACCATTCAGGCTCAGTGGGAGACTGCCGTTTACAGAGAATGACCCTGTTGAGACAGAGGCCAGAATCCAGGCAGCCAAGTTTGACCTCAGTAAGCTCTACCAAAATGTGTCCCAAAGTGCCTCTCTGTTCCTCAAAAAGATCCTGTGCAGCTACCCTTGGTGAGTAAAACTTCTGGGCTGTGTGTGTAAATCTCAAGAAACCTGTCAAGACCATGACCGAGTCCTATTTCACCCAAAATCAAAAGGAAAACATTTTATTTTGCTTATTGAAATGAGGCCTTTTCAGGACCATTAAGGTTTTTTGCATTGTGACATTAAATTCATGACAATTAAACACATTTTTATTTGCAATTCTAATTACTGTAACTATATAGATTTGTATCAAAATATATTTATATCATCTTATGTTTTAACCAATAAAGTAAAAAAATATTTTAACAGTAAGTGAGGATCTAATTAGAATCACCATTGAAAATCATTGAGACTTATACATTTTAAATGATTATAATATTAATATTTGAATATACATACACAAATTAATATACACATATGTATTTAATATACAATATATATTTAATATTAAGATTTTAATAAAAACTATCACTGCATATTTTATTGAACAAAGGTTAAGAATATTGAAGAAGTCATTTTAAATTATTTTAAGTGTGTGTGTGTGTGTGTGTGTGTGTGTGTGTGTCCTTGTTTATATTACATTGTGCGGTCCCCACTTTTCAAAAGGCTTATAAATCACACAGGATGAGTTTTTTTGAGAAAGTAAAAATGCAGAATGTTTCCTGTGATGGGTAGGTTTAGGGGCAGGGGCAGTGTAGGGGGGTAGAATGTACAGTTTGTACGGTATAAAAACCATTACGTCTATGGAGAGACCCCACAAAGATAGTGAACCAGACGTGCGTGTGTGTGTGTGTGTGTGTGTTTGTGTATACATATCATGGTGCAGTGTTGGTTCTTTTTTTAACTGATTTTAATTAAAAAAATGTCTATATTTTTTGTTGAATAATGTGAGACATAATTCTACTACAGCAATGAGGATCTAATTAGAATTTCAGAATTATCCCATTGAGAATTATGGTAATTTCTACCATTTTTTAAATATATATTATTGCATTATAATTTTTGCAATTCCGTTTGGTTTGATGTTTGTGGCACACAAATGGCACCTTTCGCCTAGTGCAAACCTTAGTAAATCACTTTGTGTGATTCATTTAAATACTCTCCTCCCATACATTTTTCGTCTGAAAGGGAAACTCCTGCAAATGCTTATGCAATAAGGTCAGCCGCAAAAATAACGGTCCATACCTTTTCAGCGCAAATTTTTCACTGTGTCTTTAGTAAATCCTGACTTTAGTTTTTTAATGCCAAAAGAGGGTTTGCGCTGGCGCAAGCTGTTAATAAATCTGGCCCTATGTGTCTTGAGGTTGACTGATTCCCGTTTCTGTCTGCACGGCGTTTCAGGGCCCGTCCTACCATTAAGGACTGCTTTAACAACTCCTGGCTGCAGGACGCTTATCTAATGAGACTGCGGAGACAGACTCTCACATTTACCACCACACGCCTCAAGGAGTTCCTGGAGCAGCAGCAGCAGGTCAGGGCCGATGCGGCGACAAAGCACAAAGTCCTTCTGCGTTCCTACCAGAGCACTCCACAAACCCCATCCACCCCCTCAACACCCGGCACCCCTGCAGCACCCATCTCTCAGTGAGCTTCACCACTGGACGTCCTCCAGAGAGATGAGAAGACGGCTCCGGGGTTCTCCAGGATAAGGACAGAGAGAGACACAGCCTCAGGACATCCCAGCCCTTGGTGGGCCCTTGGGGGGCCGGTAAAAGTGCGGCGTGTGTAAGCCGATCAAGCACAGAATCTTCTGGCCTCGCCACAGAGTTTACGCCACCTGAAACACACACACACACACACACACAAAACCTGGTGTCCAAAAGCGTAATGGATTTCAGTGCATTTACCTCCTTTAGCTGTGGCCAGCATGCACAGTGCATTTGTGTTTATTGTTCAGGACGTCATCCTTACTTTAAGCGCCCTATACTTCTTTCCTACGACTTTTTGACAAACCTAGTTATCAGCATTGCATCTCTAGCAAGTGGTCAAGAACTTGGACCTATCCTGGTTGAGAAGAGTGACTTTTTCATACACACAACTCAATCAAGACGACTAGTCCATTATTCGACGCAAAAAATGTCATGTCAATGTGTAATTTTTGTGGTGTCTTCCAGTTGTGAACCAGGGCCTTGAGATTTGTGGAAAATGGTGTATATCATTTTTTGAACTAGTTTTTACGGCATAAGTAATACTTTTATTACTGCTAGTTGTTATACTGTAGTGATTATCAGTATACATATGAAAACTATTGACTGAAATCATGTTCTCAAACAAGATGCTTTTTATCTTTTACTGAAGTGTTTTGATCTAAACTGAGGTGGATTGACTTTATTGTAATATTGAAAGGCCTCACAGCTTTAGGGAGTGACATTTTTGCAGGAATTCCCAGTTCATTAAAGCACACACGGCTTGGTTTTCCATGACACTTAATGAATTAGACTTTTGATATGTCTTCGCGTTCAACACCAGGAATGTATTATATATTGCAGATTTCAGGGCATACAGTAGCAAACAGCATGCATCGGTACAAATTCCTCTTCATAGCGTATCGGCAGCACCATTGGTTTCCAGAGAAAACTCATGGTATAACGGCCAAAGTTGTGTTTATGTAGAGATCGGCTGATTCAAGATGTGCCTGGAAGCTACCTAGTGATCTCGTAATGGATGGACGGAATTTTTTTTTTTTTCTGAAGGTACTAGAATATGTTGTAAAACATACATTAGCTGCTGCATTGAATGTTTATGAGATTGATTAGTATATTAATTTGAACGTTTTTTGCTGAAAGATTCATTTCTACCCATGAATGAGAGTAACTTTATGGTTGACTGATTATGGAAAAAAATATGTCTAAATCATACAAAATATATTAACTATATTAAGATATAAAATATATATTACATGTATTGTCCACAAAAATCTGAGATTTTTTTTTTTTTATGAATGATCAAAAACATGTATTCTTCGATGTGTGTACATTTACACATGGAGATATGTCTAAACCTGATTTTATTTCAAGATTTATATGAATGAGTGTTGATTTGATTATTATTTGGATTCATTTTTGAACAGTTTGCATCCTGTTTGATGAACATAGTCACAGAATCAGTGCTTGATTTCTTTTTTATTTGTTTGTTTTGTTTAGTTGACCTAATGGACAAATGAGTGATTCACATCCACGAGAAAATCATATTCACAATTACAGCAAACAAACCTACAACTAAGCAGAGTGAAAGAAAACAGTGACCAGTTATGCTCAACTTGGCTGGAAAATGCTCTTTGTGAGAAATTTACATAAACATATTTATAAAACTCCTTATCTAGTGATCGCGAACAACAGGAAAAGACATGGAAATCCACTGGTCAAAAGGTGTGTGAACGCTGCAGTAATGTCCTCATGGTTTTCAGCACAACCCTATTGTGACCTTCTCTGTCCGCACACAGCAAGTGAACACCTTTGACCTTCTATCACATAAATAAATATTGGCTTGGATTATAAATAGCTGTTTGCTTAGTTTTTATTGCAGTACTTGCTATGAGATTCAGCGCAAACTCTTTTCTGTTTTCAATCGGTTTGCATAAACGCTAACACTGGGTTTGTTCTTCTGTGCCATTTGTTTATTATTTGTTTTAACTCGGGTTATTCAAATTGTTCAAGCTAATAGTTTCAAATATATTATGGTGCAAAAAAATGGAATCACAATAAAGAAGACAGAATTCAGACTCAATGTGTTGTTGTGAATAAGGTTTTATATTTTGTGTGTGTGTGTGTGCGTGTGTGTGTTTACTACTCTTTCAGTCATGCCGAGCAACCCTTTAATGTGAAACTAAATCAAGCTTTTCTGGAATGAATTATGTTGCACTAAAACAGTGACAATGTGGGGATAATATGAATGTTTTACAGTAGAATGAAGTGTGTATATGTCGAAACCATGACTTTTCATGAATAAAATCAGCTGTCAGCAATACTCAACAGACTCTACATTCATTTATTATTAATATTATCCCAGTCATTTCAGTCTCTATGTGCATCTAAGTACTATTATAAAGTGGAAATGGTCTAAATGTCATTACGAGACACTTCAGAACAATTACACAAATTCAACCAGACGTAGTTAGATTGGACTCCATAAACAGGCCATTAACTCACACTACATTCATGTGTTCAAATGAGGCCAATCCAAATGTTAGGACTCAGTATTTTATTTTGGACCATTTTAATATCTGACTATTGCTGCTCTCTTCATTATAGGTTGACTATATACTGCTCACTCTAGATAGAACATTTTATCAACCTCAGAATGTCATCTCACTCCAAGATAAAGATCCACAGAGGGGAAATGCTTTGGTATTTAAAGACCTCTAGTCTCAAACTTGAGTACTCTGGCCCTTTATTTATAAAACTCAGGCACAATATGAGGATACCAGGTCATTTGTTGGATCCAGAGTAGAAGTAAAGGTCAAGAACTTCTTCAGGTTGAGTGATAGTTGATTTTGTTCATCAGTAGATTACTCTATCTATCAAAATCAATTTATTTATATAGCACATTTAAAAACACCTGGTGTATGCCAAAGTGCTGTACATCTACACAAAAAACAAACAAATATGCAACACAAACCATTCTTACACAATAAAACACACAAAGATATCATTCAAAAGCCAAGGAATACAGATAAGTCTTCAGGCGGGATTTAAAAACAGGAAGGGAAGGTGCAGATCTAATGTCCTCAGGTATGCTATTCCATTATCTTGGACCGGCTACAGAAAAAGCCTGACCACCCTTAAATTTCAAGCGAGAGCGAGGTATGCAGGAACATTTTGTCAGAAGATCTGAGCGAGCGGGAGGATTCCTGAGACGATCGGACAAGTATGATGGGACCCTTTAATGCTTTATACACAAATAATAAAACCTTGAAATGGATCCTATGCTGCACCGGTAACCGCAATGAAGAGACGCTAGGACTGGAGTGATGCTTTCTCTCCTTGTGGCTGCGTTTTGGACCAATTGCAAGACCCATATAAAGTGCATTGCAATAATCAAGTCTGGAAGTGAAGGCATGAATAACTATCTCCAAAGAGATTTTAGTTTGGCTATTTGCCTTAGTTGAAAGAAGCTGCTCTTCCCCACAGCACTTATCTGTTTATCAAAATTCAGATCAGTGTCAAAAAAGATCTGTTTGATGACACAGAATCAAGATTATTAGTAATTTCAGAGACAGCACCAGGGGGTCTAAAGACAACAATCTCAGTTTTGCTCTCATTTAGTTAGAGAACGTTTCTGGTAGTCCAGCATTTAATATCTTCGAAGCACTTAAAAATTCGGAATAAGAGTGATCAGAGCTAAGAGGAATATTGATATGAGTATCATCAGTGCAACAATGGTATGCAATATTATATTTTCTCATGATCACACCCAAAGGGAGCATACACAAACAAAATAAAATAGGCCCCAAGAGAGACCCCTGAGGTACCCCACAGCTGAGCGGAGCAGAGTTTCCGATCATCACTTTAACTGATCTATCAGAGAGGTATGATGAGAACCAGTGTCGTGCCCCTAATGCCAACTTCATCTCTTAGGCAATTAAGAAGGGTAGCATGATAAACTGATTCAAATTCTGAACTAAGACCAAGTAACATTAAAATAGCAGGTTTACCAGATCATTCGATACCTTGATCAGTGCAGTCTCGGTGCTATGATGGGCTCTAAAACCAGACTCAAACTTATCTAAAATATTATTTTTGTGAGATAAATGAGGTTAACTGATTTAAATGGTTTTCTCTAAAAATATTTACAAGAATGGCAACTTAGAAATAGGGCAGAAATTGTTTAGATTGGTTACATCCAAATTTGGCTTCTTAAGAAGGGGTGTGAACACCGCTTGTTTGAGGCATATTGGAACACAGCCACTGTCTAAAGATCTGTTTATAATAGCCAATTACATTAGGGCTGACCATATCCAGAACCTCCCTAAAGAGCAGGGTGGGGATAACATCCACAGAGGAAGTATAGGCTTAATCTTATGAACTATATCCCCAAGCTCAGACAGGGATATTGGTTCAAACCGTTCAAAAAAAGCATGGCTGGTTCAGAGGGGTCATGTCGGCACATTGTAACTACAGACCGTATGGCTATCTATATCCATCCATCTATCTATCTATCTATCTATCTATCTATCTATCTATCTATCTATCTATCTATCTATCTATCTATCTATCTATCTATCTATCTATCTATCTATCTATCTATCTATCTATCTATCTATCTATCTATCTATCTATCTATCTATCTATCCATCCACCCATGCATCTATCTATCTATCTATCTATCTATCTATCTATATCCATGCATCTATCTATCTATCTGTCCGTCCGTCCGTCCGTCTATCTATCTATCTATCTATCTATCTATCTATCTATCTATCTATCTATCTATCTATCTATCTATCTATCTATCTATCTATATCTATATATCTATCTATCTATCTATCTATCTATCTATCTATCTATCTATCTATCTATCTATCTATCTATCTATATATCTATCTATATATCTATCTATATCCATGCATCTATCTGTCTGTCTGTCTGTCCGTCTATCTATCTATCTATCTATCTATCTATCTATCTATCTATCTATCTATCTATCTATCTATCTATCTATATGCATCTATCTATCTATCTATCTATCTATCTATCTATCTATCTATCTATCTATCTATCTATCTATCTATCTATCTATCTATCTATCTATCTATCTGTCTATCTGTCTATCCATCTATCTGTCTGTCTGTTTGTCTATCTGTCTAAAAACAGTAATATTGGGAAATATCATTCAAATTTGAAAATAAACTGTTTATTATTTTAAGATTTTAAAATGTAATCTATTCCTGTAATGAAAAAGCTGGATTTTCACCATCATTACTCCAGTCTTCAGTGTCACATGATCCTTCAGAAATATTTCTAATATTTGAAACCTTTCATATTATTATCAATGTTGAAACCAGTTGTGCTGGTTAATATTTTTTAGGTAACACTTTATTTTAAGGTGACGTAGTTACACGTTACTACATGTACTTACTATAATAACAATAAATTATGTCTAATTACACATAACCCTAACCATAACTCTATAGTAAGTACATGTAGTTAATTAATATTACTTATTTGATTAAGTAAGATATAACTACATCACCCTAAAATAAAATGTAATCTATTTTCAAGATTCTTTGATGAATAGAAATTTCAAAAGAATTTATTTGAAATAGAAATATTGTGTAACATTATACATTTATTTACTCTCTCTTTTGATCAATTTAATGCATGCTATCTGAAGAAAAATAGGAAAAAAACATTCGAATGGTACTGTGTATTGTGTACTGTGTTAACTTCTTTTGTAATCATTTTAAGCCAACTGACTGCTAGCTAACTTGTTGCGATAGTAAATCATTACATTCACAAACAATATCAAAAAACCATGATTCTTTTCCAGTACGTCATACACATTTTGACAAAGATTAAACATATTTTGAAGTTTAATTTTCAAGCAGTCGATTCTGTCTAAAGGCAGCACCACTAGCAATTCCAGGATGCCCTTTTAACATGAATGACCCTCGAGTCTAAGAGGCAGAAATCCACATCCAAGCTTCATAGGGAGAGCACTGGTGAGTCACAATCGGATATAGATGGAGCTCTATTTAATACTGTGAGGCTCGGCTGCATGTAACAGCTGACCTTTGATTTGTCGTCTGCATGAATGTGCACCATTGTCTGTCTAAATCAAGGAAAGAGCTGCAACTAAAAGGGCCCTCCAATGTGTCTGCAGGAACTGAAAGATGTGGTTCTGCTGGAGGGCAGTGCAGTGTCTTCCCAGACCACTTCATCCTCTTGTCAAATGACAGGAAACAGCTGAAGGATGGACTAAGAACCAATATGAGGATGAGGATCCGGATGTTGTGGCCCTGCCTGGTCATGTGTGAAGCTATACCTTGGATTACCTAAGCAGAGATATGGTCATTAATATGAATTTGCCCTAACGTTAAAATGGAAAATTCTTGTTTTTAGAGGAATATTGTCATATTTATTATAAATGATTTATCTCATAACCTTTAAAGGGGTGGTTGATTATGATTTCACTTTTTTAACTTTAGTTAGCTTTTAACTTTGAGCGTTGTAAATTTTCAGATGTTGCTTATGCTCAAACAGCAACATTTGAAAATGTACAACGCTCAAAGTTCAAAGCAAAGGGAGATATTTTCTTTTACAGAAATCGCTTTTTAAGGACTACAACAAGCTTCTTCCCGGATCACTTACCCTACAATTTACCTAAACCCTGCCCCCAGGAACACGCAACAAAGGGGGTGATGCCATGTTGGGCTGCTTTAGAGAAGTGGAAGAGTTGTTCTTATGTAGGAGTGTGCTCAAGCTGTCACATCCGTCTTTTCTCATTTATTGCAATATAGTACGTAACACAAATGCAATAGCATGTCATAAAAGCAAGATGACAACATAAGTTATAACCGTAATTAAACTAAACTATACTTATATTTAGTTCAAGTGACAGAACATGCTAATCGATAACTTGAAGATATAGTCAACTCCACATCAGCTATAAATCCATCAACTAACCATTCAGAAACTTCCTGTTGCATTCTGCATGTTGTCACTTGAGTCTCTCCACCATTGTCAGACTCCTGTATGAAGTTGAGCAGCTTTTGAACAGTCCATGAGGTAATCAGAGCTTTTGAAGCTCCGCCCTCTTCGGAAGCGTATTTGCATTTAAAGGGACACACACAAAAACTGCACGTTTTTGCTCACCCCTCATCTTTTAAATATCGTCTGTGTCTCATTTCATGTAATTTCGAAGGCTGCGTCCTCTAGAGGATACATCCTGGGAAGGATGCGGTATACGGAGTGTCCTCAATCAGAATGAAACGAGACGTCCTTTGTAGGACACAGGCAGGAAGTATCACGTTGCTATGCTGCTCTCACACCAGTTTATGAATGAAAATTATTTATAACTTGAAAATGATTATGAAATGTTTCTTGCCTTGACAGCAATATACTGTTCTAAACGTTTAAAAATCACTAAACACTTGTAATCCTGTTTACCACACCTGTCTGTTTGACGTAATACATCTTAAAAAACAAACCTTGAAACTACTTACATTTAAACACCACATGTACGCTTGCAAGTATATCTGGCGGCGCGGTGCTATGTTTTCAAATAATATTAAAAATATAGCTGCGCAGCAATCGGGGTTCAAGCAACTTAAGGCACTTATCATGCACACTCCGAATTCCTGTAAAAGAAGTGCTCATTCGAATTTCGAAGGTCGCATTTGGAGTGTCCTACTCACTTTTTTTTAAAAAATTGGACTGCCGGAGGACGCAGCTATCATCTTACTAAAGACATTGGGAGATATAGGCCCCTATTTTAACGATATGAGCACAAGGCACAGGTGCACTTAGGGCGTGTCCTAATCCACTTTTGCTGTGATAACTGATGATATGCATTTTATATATGTTGTCTTTTCACTCCTCGACTAGTTTCACATTCTCCTATGCTGGTATGCATAAAAGCCTGATCTATCAAATATAACACACACAGTAACACGAGCAAAAACAAACAAACAAACAAAATGCTGAAAAATTTAACCAACTATTCCATTTGAAAAAATGTCGTGTCAGGACTACAGGGTTACTGAGGTGTACATTTGATTTAAAACAGATTTAAAAAAGATATCTCGTTTTTCAGATGAAAAATTAAATAGATCTTTAATCATCATGCTTTCATGCTTGTTTCATCATGCTATTTTTGTAAAATAAAATAAAAAACTTATAATCTGGAGGGTCTTACTAATGCTTTCAGTGAATGACTGTAGACTGTTAAGTGTAGTGTGTCTGTGTCATGAATACCAATGATGTAAACTTTGTGATCAACATGACAGAGTGCGCGAACTTTGAGGACTCTCCCTATCCTCCATTCTAAAGACGGTCTCAAGCCGCCCGCGTTTGCAGCTCCTGCCAAAAAAGTTCATAAGAAAGTTGTCTTGCTTGTTAAAAAGCGTAAAATACACACACATTCATTTGAAAACCTTTCACGCCTAACTACTTATGATAAGTATTACCCCTCGGACGTTAGAAAAACCGTTTTAACACAGAAATGAGCATTCTGTTACACCGAGACCGAGAGATCTTTTAAACTTTGTTTGCGTATTGGATTTTGTAGATTTTAAAGGGGCAACGCATATTAATCAAGCCCGCGTCCAAGCGTTTAGGACACTTTGTTCCAAAGTCAGATTTATTATCTATTTCATATGAAAGAAGAACAGATCTTTTACTTTTTACACATATGTTACATTTACTGAGTTTGGGACAATAAAAAATGAGCTGAACTGTAATTGTGCTAAGCTGTCTTGGTTTGTGGGGCCACCCACCTATTGAGTATTAAATATGTTACATTGAACATACATTTAGTACTTTTTGGTACTAAAAGATATATTCACAGGTACTGGTGTTCTTCTGATTCGTAAACTATTTCACATTCATAAACTTTGAACCTTAGAAGTGGCTTGCAAAATTCTGTCTTGCCTGAGTGTCGTTGCCCCTTTAAGGCGAAGGGTGCCTTGAAACCGCTGAGTTCCATGTTTGTATGTTGAAATTGAGAGCAGAGCCGAACTCCATGTTGTGAAAAGTTATCATCCAGGAACTTAACTTTTTATTATTATTTTTATTTAATTTTCTTTTTGTCGTATAACTTATAAAAACATAGATATCACATTCAGCCTAATATGGTTTCGCATTATGGTTCTTAAGTGGTAAAAGTCTTTTGGAGTTTTGGGGGCATTTGCAGGGAGTCTTTTCTTTTTTTTTCTCAATTCAATCGTAGCCAGCGGAAAGATTTTAATACGGAAACCCTTTTTAAGTTGCGATTTTACTTGCTTTACGGATCTCATGGACCATCCGTCCGCCTCGATCATCACGCAAGTGAGCAGGGATGAAGAAGCGAGTGCTCCTTTGCGGGACAGAGGTGAGTTGAGAGAAAGTTTGGAGTCGGCACATGTCAAACTCCTTAGATGAATGTTTGGCGCGCGGCGCTCGCTTGATACAATGCAACATTCCGTCAAAGTCAAGGCTGTATTCAAAACTCACGTTTTAAATATCACACGTTTCCGCATATCAAAACACTACAAAAATACATGTGATTTCCACTTTCGAAAGATGACAGTTGCTGCGTCTTAGATGTGGATCCATTTAATCAATTTATTATAATGATACCGTGGAAACCCATCACACACAGTTAGCTTGATGTGCGTGCAATACACTCGAGTTTTATTACAAAACAACTTTTATTTTTTTTATATATATGTAAGTGACGGTTTTGAGGGGGCGTGTCTATGATGACAGTCCCCACTGACGTTTGAGGGAAGGCTGTAGTTCTTGTTTACTTCTAGTGTGTTGTAGTACATAGCTAACCTGTCTGAGTCAAATCATGTTTATGAATGCACTTATCCCATAATCAGTACCTCAGGTTGCAGGCTATCATCTAATCTCTGATGTTTAGATTGTCTGTTTTTTTTTTTTTGCTATGGTGTGACTGTCAATGCAAGAATGTACATTAATTGTTGTATGTAACTTATTGTATGAAACTAGTTTAGTTTTGTAGTAAGGTCGGTGCATTCAACCTCAGAAGTACATTTCCACTTTACAAGTTTGGAAGCAGCTGCATATTCCCTATTGATGTTGTTTTTTGCGTTTAAGAATGATCAAATGCATCAAAATTATGAAATGAGACTGGCAGTGGTGCAATTTAACGGTTCGAGTGTTTAAAACTTCTTGGTAGAATTATTGAAAGGTCATAAGTCATAATGTCACAGTAAGCAAGATAGGCCACTATCTGCAGGTCAAAGGTTAGATGAAAAGTGACCCTATAATCAATTATTTGACTTCTCAGGAAAACATTATGGCTACAGAAGCTTCAAAAACTTAAAAGCTTCTGTTTTCTGATTGAT
Organism: Gobiocypris rarus; assembly: GCA_023029165.1. Taxonomy (NCBI): domain Eukaryota; kingdom Metazoa; phylum Chordata; class Actinopteri; order Cypriniformes; family Gobionidae; genus Gobiocypris; species Gobiocypris rarus. The sequence continues at coordinate 40,136,843 of CM040910.1, forward strand.
ATTTTGTCGTACAATTTCGTGTCAGATTCAGAGAAAATGTTTTGACTCTTACTGTGATGTAAACAATGTGTAATTATCTAGCCATTTCTCTTTGTGTTTGCTCTGTGCTGAATATGATACATTATATATATATATATATATATATATATATATATATATATATATATATATATATATATGCTATGTATGTGTATGTATGTATAATATACACTCCTGGGCTAAAAAAGAAATGCCACAAGCCAAAAAATGCAAAATATTTAGTGGTATTTTAATGGTCTTAAAGTTAGCAATAATTTAGCAAAGTTAGGAAGTTAGCAATAATAGCACAAATACTGTAGATAAAGTAACTTAGCATGGAATAGCCTTCCCTTTGTTTTCTTTGAATGTTTAACTCATGTGGGTACATTCGCAGACAGCTTTTTACAGGAAGAAGTGTCAGTGTTGATGGTTCAAACAGTTCAAGTTAAGGTAGTTTAATGTGAGACCAAATATTCACTAGGGTTCTGGACTCTGACAGGCCAAAACATGAGCCTGATGGACTTGTTCTCAAGCCACTTCTTGGTTGTCTGCGTAATTTGGGCAGGAGCATTATCTTGATGATAAAAATAAAATGATCATTCTTTTTCACTTGTGGGAAGCAAGCCATTCTGCAATATTCTTCGAAAAATTAAATAGGGTTGGGTACCGTTATTACCGTATATGACTGGTATGTACTTGACCGAATCAGAATGCAGATTTCGGTGCCCCTAACCTTTTGACGCGTACGATCACACCGGTGCGATTAGAAAGTTCAGTGCATGATGTGATCAACTGTAAAATAAAATGTGCTTTGGCGCTTTGGCTGGTGCTGAGCCATAGACGGATGCCCTAAGCTAAGAAGTTTGTGAATATTTTTAATTATGAAGTAAAAACGAATAAAAGCGATACATCTTTTATACAGCGCTACTGTGGCTGTGGTGTGCCACATGACAGGAAATAATGTGAGTTTTTTGTTATAATTGTTATAATTCATCTTGGTACAGTATTAGTACTGTAACTGTAATTTGTAGTTGGGTTAGATGGCTTAGGTTTTATTGTGGATTTATGTAAATTAGTTGTGTTTTGTGTTTACTTATATAATTAAGTATACTTTAAACTTTTAATATATTGTTCAATTTAAAGATTTTTTTTCAATGAAAAAGCAGCTCTTTAATGTCACCTACTGTCGTTTTGTGGCTTTTTTTTTTTTTTTTAAGTATCTGTTCAGCACTGTTTGGGCACCGGTACCATTGATTTTTCCACCTGTATCTTAAAATCAAAATGATACCCAACCCTAGCATTAAATGATTTTGAAAGTGAAGTATCTCACCAACACCAGCAGCTAAAAAGGCACTCTTCGCTTCACAGAGACGCATTTATAACGATATTTCTCAGCAGATTTTCGAAAACACCACTCTGGACCATCACCATGGAGCAACTCGTTTTTCATTGTGATTCATAGCACACACAACTTCCCATATTCTGCCAAAAACTTCATTCCGTCTCTGAAGTTTTTCTGAGACCGCAGTGGCTTTTTAAGCAGTGCATTTGCTTAAATTTGACTAATTTCCTGACAAATCATTTGTGGTTAAGACAATTAAAAGCTTAGCGTTTAATGAATGTAATGAACACAACCGTGTTTTCGAAATGATGCCTGGGGAGGTTCCGCTACGGGTAAAGCCATAGCAGTCAGCCTCACTGCTTGTTTTTCCAACCGCTGTGTTTTTCACCAGCACTCCTTTTTCCCTTCCTGCGCACACAGAGAAGGAGATGGTTTACAGGCCTGTGTTTTTGTTAGAGATTTAAAGAAAACCACTCCCTGAATCAGGTTCAGCGCACAGATCATTTACCTAAAAAATGCCACTTAATTTTTATATATTATCTGAGCTCAAATCAAAACTATATAATGTAGAAGAAGGCAATGCACTGTAAATGGAAAGGTGTGTTGAGTGCAGCAAGCCTTTGCGATGTGCCTAGAGAATGTTGTTGAGCTAGGTAGTTACATCTCTGGTTGCCCTTATGAATGTAAAAAGAAACACATTGTTTTGTAAGGCAAAGTATGACGTGGTTGAAAAGGAATCAGGAGTATTTACTGACTGGACAGCCATGTGTGATATTAAGTTTCAGAGTGACTCTTTATACTCTGTACATCCCTCAAAAAACCATTTACTTTTCAAAACAGTTAGACATATTGGACTAAAAATTACTTGTGGCAATAAACTGAAATAAACTTGAAAAAAGTTGAGAAAATTCTGTCATTAATTACTCACCCTTATGTCTTTCCAAACCTGTAAGACCTTTGTTCATCTTCAGAACACAAATTAAGATATTTTGATGAAATCCGAGAGCTCTCTGACCCCTCCATAGACAGCAATTTAATTACCACTTTCAAGGCCCAAAACGGTAGGAAAGACTTTGTTAAAATAGGCCTTGAATCATTTCTGGGAGGTCATTATAGCAAATCATTCTGATGACAGACTTTGGCTCAAGCATTTTAGAATAAGAAAAAACTTTTGAGATGCTGTGCAATGAATCTGACCTGCTGGTTAGTCCAGTTATCCAATCACATCCACTGGTGAGGCAGTTGCGTCAGTTTCTTCTTTTTTTGCGCACTGAGGGATTTTTTTTCCGGTAAATGTGTTTCTATCATTGTTTATGTGAATGTCTTTCTATCGGATAAAAAAAATATCCGACTCAATTAAGCACAAATGGGTTTTTTTTAGCGGCGTGTCTATTCACACTAAGTGCAAATAGCATGTCTTGTTGGCAAGCGCTATTCGCACTAGCTCCGCCTACCAATGCCTGGTTGGGCCAAACAAGATTGAAAAAAGCGCTCAGAATTCAACATCTTCAGTGGTGCAATCAGTAAAGCGCATGGTTTAAGCATCCTGATTTTGACGCGATTGACTGAGTTTGAATCCGCCTTCGACAGAGTTTGTTCTTATCTCTTTTTTCTTCACAAATCTCACCAGAAATGCATTTACTTTCAATAAAAATTAAGAAAATATTCTAAATGTGGAAATAAAGTGCCCAATGAAATGTTTAATAATAATAATAATAAAAGCCTTTATTGGTAGGGTTAGGGGTAGGTGTAGGGAGGGCTTTTATTGTCCCATTCAGGCAGAATCCATTTAATAATTTTAATGAATATAATCATTTACACTCAATGTTATTATTGCATCATTTTAATGTACAACAACTGAGGTGTAAATAGTATGTATCTGTCAAAAAGTATAAATTACTTGTAATTACTATTTTATTACTATTTACACATATTGCAAAGAACTGCTACTTTTATATGGTGTTGAATATAACTTATACCAAATATATCAACTTATCTTAGTAAATAGCATCTACAGCTATTTGCACTTAGTGTAAATATCATCTATTGCGAGTGTAAATAGCATCTATCGCTATTTCCACTTGGTGAAAATAGAATGTTTTTTTAAGGTGCGTTTTTATTTAAGCGCATCTTGGCGTATTCATCCAGAATTTTTTTTTTAATGCAATATCCTAAAATGCCCAATAAAAATAGGGTAAATGGAATCGTGGCTACTGTTCTGATCTCTCTTATGAAATAATATAGTTAAAGGTAGTGAAAGTTGTCACAGTTCATTTGACTGTGAGTACATGCACATGAAAGATATGGAAAAATAATGCATAAAAAATGCATAAAAAACATGTCAGAAATGGTTTGTTTATTGATAATCTTTTTTTTTATTTATTCTGAACTGCTGCAATTCATATACAAAAGAAAAACTTCCCCTGCATAATGTTTTTAATGATTTAATCATGTTTTATTAGTAATTTGAATAATTAGTATGTATTTTAATTTGTAAAATGTAAATTAGTTTTATATATTTCAAATAATAATAATTGCTTGCATTATACATTGAGTCTCTTTCTTGGCCTGTCTATCAAAAGTGCTGTCTCATGAATCGTGGGAAGACATCAGTAGCTTAATGTGAATATGAGTCAAATGACGCTTGTGGTCTTCGAGGCAAAGTTTATCTGCAGATCTTTTTACACATTCATTTCTAAACATGAAATGAAATAAATATTTGTACTTTGAGTTGAACCACACTCTGTCACTAGGCATGTGCCGGTATCAGATTTTCATGTTGCGATTAATTGACTCTTCTCCAAGCCCTGCCCTCCTTAGTTTCTGTTGCTACGCCTGTCAAGCTTTCGCGCCTGGCCTGTCTATTACAGTATGTATGCACCGGTGTCAGACATTCCCAAGAAGAAAATTTGTAATTTTTAGCGAACAGGTAAAATATCTGAGAGAGCAAAACAAAAGGGACTGCAGTATGCAAACGAGGGATATATCCATGGCATAATATGCAACCGATTAGAGAATAATTTCATCAAAATTGAAGCTAAAGCCCATAGGTTCCAGTGCAAGCAGCAGCCGCCTCATACGCTGACCATTCAAATGGGAAACTCACAAATCGAGGAACAGCTGTTCATGCACAGCAGGGTAAAGAATCTAATAATTATAAATCAAACATATTATCCATAAGACTTGTGGAATAAACACAATACATTAGCCTGACCACTTTGCAATAATAACATTCTCCCGCTTATATTTTATATATAGATTCTCCCACACTGCTTGATCCACATCAATCTTTCCCCAATAAGAATCCTCAGTAAAGTTACACTGAATTATTTCACATAAGTTAGTCACAAATGCTAACATGCAGCAGAATCATGCGGCAGCATGGATCGATAGATATACAGGAAAATCTTACAAGGTAGGACAAATTGACAGAACAGCGTCATTTCTCCCCTTGGGTTTTAGGTTTGGGGAAAGGAAAAAATTCCACCACTTGTCCAAATTTATAGGATACCAGGTATCAGATTTGCACAATCCATAAGCACAATGCGTCGGCATGTTCCCCTCGCTCGAAAGCTTGACAGACCTTCCGCGCCTAGTTACGGTTTCTAAGCCATGATTGGCCTGTGGCGGTTTTAGGGCGTGGCTTATAGCGAAGGGTCAATTGCTGAAGCTTTCATCACGGTATACGGTTTTATCACAATATTGAAATAAGTTGCAAAAAAAGCGTTGTCATACTATAACAGGTTTAATAACTTTCTTATAACAAAAAGAAGCAAACATTTAAATACAATAAAGCAATACACAAACATTTATAAAGTAAACAAATATTTAAAACTGATTAAAGTGCAAAAGAATTATAAAGAACAACAGGTAAGACTTTACAATAAGGTCTCACTAGTTAATGCATTAACATTAACAAAGAGCGACTAGTTTTGATAAGGTTAGTTAAAAAAAGCAACTGTTAGTTAGTGTTAGCTCAGGTCCATTAAACAATACAGTTACAACTTTTGATTTTAATAATGTTATTAAATGCTGAAATTTACTTTTAACTAAGATTAATAAATGCTTTAGAAGTATTTTTCATTGTCAGTTTGTTAATGAATGACCTAAAGTTAAATAATAGAGCCTTATTGTAAAGTTTGTGACTGAACAACAACGAATCAGAACATATTCAAACAATATCTAGGGCATGCAGTTTAGTCCAGATTAAAATATAAAATGATTAAGTTTAAAAAAATGAATAAGTATTAAAGGGTTACTTCAGCGATTAGCATTAAGCTTTGTATCAGTAGAAACCCGAGTATATTCGAATTATCATACTTTTCCCCCCTCATATCCCCGTGAGACGAGAGAATTATGTATTTTATTTCTGGAAAAAATATCATCATTTTGCGTCATCAGAAGATTTTTTGTCCAGAGGCTAAAGACTACAGCCAGCAGTGGGCGCTATTTCCACATGTTTTCAACATTGCACTCACAGCACTCGGCTCGCGGAGCAGCGGAGATTCATGTAAACGGAGCGGTGGAGAGCAAAGTGAGTGTTTCAACTTTTCAAATGAACTTCCTATGAAAGTTAAGCTTCCAAAGACATGAACTGAAAATGCGCCAGACCGAACACGCGCTGTGAATGTAACAGCAGCTGCGAATCCCGCGCTTACCTCAGCTCATGTGATGAATGAAATCCGACACCTGCTGCGTTTGTGCCGTGACTCTTGTTTGAATCGGCTCATTCACATTATATTGAACAGACACGTTCAGTTTTTAATTGTAGTGTCTCTAACTGAACTGATTTTATGAAAATGAACGCGGTGGGCAAGTGATCCAGTTATCCAGTAGCCGTGCCTAGAGTGGCCTCGCAGGGAAGCGAAGCAAGTGCATTCTGGGAGTTGTTGTCTTTTATCCCCATGAGACAAAAACACATTTTCTGTCTTTTCTCAGTCTAGAGAAAACATTAATGACCCAGTTTAAATACAGATTCATCTTCCCAGCGCTGAAGTATCCCTTTAAGTTTTTGGGGATGTGATAAACACAATAGCGAATACAGAAATCTGAATGGCTGTCTGTTTAGTAGTGAGTGTTTTGTTTAAGAGGGTTGGTTACTGGGGAAACGGCTGCATTTCTGCTGTTCCATCAGCGCCCTCTGCTGTCAGAGAGTGAATGTGCATTTTCATTCAGCGCATCTCTGTCACTAGTTCCCCCATGTGCTGCTCATGATCGTTGGGTCTGTTTACATCAGTGCGCATTCTTAATATCAGAATAATTCGTAATAAATAATTATTCACTGTAGATTCATTATTGTGATATCGTATTACCGTAAACCGGCACGTGTCTATCTGTCACCTGTAAACATGATAGGCATCATTTCATGTGTGTGAGTCCAGCAGTATGCTTCAGTTCTTCATGAGTGGCTTGCTTCTACATGCCCTAATGCTTAAGAGGAATCGCTGGATTTTCTTGTCTTTAGTGTCTGTACTCTCGGTTTAACAGGCACTATTACTGCTTTCAGGTCATGTTGTAGTGGTTGTGTTCTGTTTACAAGTACAGAGCTCTTGAACTCTACTACAAAGTCATAATTACCAGTAGGAAACTTTGATCTTTGACTTCTGAGTTTGGGGTGTGTCGCTGTTGAAGGATCATGGCGGGAATAGTAAGTCCTAATGCTGAATGTTGACAGTGCATTTTAGTTTGTAAAGCACAACAGTGAGGTTTTAAATTATTTTTTAATTTAAATGTAAAAAAATGTAATACTTTTTTGTTTTTGCTTTTTCCAAAATAAGTGCATAGTGAAAAACATTACGGTTCGGTTTACAATTTTCGGCTCATTCTTACACAGAGAAAAAGGGCAGCTTGTCACTTGGATAGTTCCCCTAAAAGGACATATTTGTACCTTTTTTACCAGAAAAAAAGAGATTTCACGGTATGAGATTTTCACGGTATGATAATCGTCTCAGAAAATATCACGGTTTCACGGTTTACGATATTTAAAAATCTTTATTGTTTTGCTCTATTATTATTATTATTATTATTATTATTATAATCATCAGCTACAATGACCCTTCAATAAATGAAAACAGATACTTTTTTTATTTATGGGTTTAAAGACAGCTTATTTTAAATATGTGTTGTAATTGCATCTTTTTATACTAATGTCTATGAAACATTAATGACGTTACATTACAGTATAAATTAAAGCTACTAATTTCAACATTTATTAGGCTTTAAAAACAACTTTTAATTGAAGTGAATTAAAAAAAAAATATTTATATAAAAAAATCACTATAAAAAATGTTATATTTACCTGTGGCCTTCCCTGTTAGACATATACAGAAATGTAATAGTTATCAAACAGCTTTCTTAACTGCATAAATAATACATTAAATATAGATTAATCATCTTTTCTCTGTTCCCGTTACTTCTCTGTTCATCAGTGCTGCTTTCACTTTAAGACGGCGGCTGCTGAACATGACGCGGATCTCATTTTCTCACGTTCATTTAAGACGTTATTTAACTATTTTAAGACTCCTACGACAATACTCAACAAAACTGGCATTTTGGCAACATTCTCTGTGTTGTTATTGTTACACTATACCAGTATGACCGGTGTTGTCACACGTCACTGAACCGGTGAGAAAATGTCCTGACCGTCACAACCCTAGGTTACCATATTCTTTCCATAGCTCCATAAAACCTTTCCTCCAATTCCACCTAGCAGCACCAATACCTTTGTCTCTTTCGTTTCGCCATGTTTGAAAGCTGTGTGTGGAAAAGCTTCTGCGCTGCTATTGGTCATAATCACAGATGTGAAGGAACCCGTCATGGAAGACCAGAAAAAATGTAACATGCTAGTCTTTCTGTCGTGACATCATGAAGCTTTGCAGACACGGCATTGGTAAACGTTCACTGTGACACACTATATGAGATGAAACAAATGATTCTTGCGTCTCGACACCCTACATAAAACGGATCTTGCCAAAATCAGGCTGATATTGTGCAGTCTGAACCTGGAATTAAGGAATAGGATCCTTTTAAATCAGTGCATTACTTTTTTCCTGGATACTGGAGTTAGACTAATCTCGTGGCTCGTATCTGGCCACACAAACATCCAGATTGCTTGCATAATTCAGTAATCATCTTCTTAATTTTGTGGTCTTTGAGCTAAGGAAGATTTTAGTACCTGGATTCATTTAGGGGTGCTGATTAATGCGCCGACATAGAAGATATGTTACTGGATAATGGGCTTAGCTTTTAGTGGAAGCTGGTGAGAAGTGTGCCAAGACATTGTCCAGGACTATCAGATAAAGTTTTGGCATGGAGATGGAACACCTGTTCCCCACTTTGTTATAGTATACTGTATTTTTAGAAAGGTAGAGCTTCAGAGCTGTGCCCTAGTCATTTCTCCATGTTTGGGATTGACAGCAGCCAATACGTTGGCAAGTGCCAAATATCCCTAATATTTCAAAAATACCCTTGTTTGTTATTTCCTGTGTTGGAAGGTGTTGCCGTCTTATAGAAGTGGGTCAGTGGATGTGGTCAGTAATCGGAATCCCTCCCTGTCTGCGCGGCATTGTGGATTATCTCTGTGTGGTGTTCCCAGGCCTTTGCCATTCTTTACCTGTTTTGTTTGCACGTGAAACATGATCTGACTGAGGCGGGACACAATGAAGTCTCAGTGCCTTCCATTGCCTTGTGGCGGATCTTACTTCACTTCCTCACACTTCCTGTTCCTATTTTGGTTTGGCCGGGCACAGTGCAGCAGAGTTATGGGCCAGACATATGGCTGCATTCCAGGGAGGCTGTGCGAGAGGGAGAAAGACAGGGAGGGAGAGAGAGTTCATTGGGGCCCCCAGAGGGATTCTCATGCTCTCTGAGTTTAATCCAAGCGGCAAGACTGTCATTTTACGATCTGCTCCGTTTGTCTTGTGTTTCCTTTCTGGTGCTGGCCGCTTTGTGTCATTAGGTGGTGGGTCGCTGCTTTTAGCAGCTTTTGCATTTGTTGAAACTGAGATTTAACTAGTTTATGTAAATCAAAACATCTGCTGCAAGCAACCGTATTATAATATTATTACCAAATACACAATTGAAAAAAAAAGATAATGTGACTAATTGATAATCAAATTCATTGTTGATTATTTTCATTATCGATAATAATCTATTTTTATCAATTAGTGGTTGCAGCCTTAATATATATATATGTCTTCTTTACTAACAGCCTACAGTTCACCTAATATGCCTGTAGCTGGCACATGGACTTCATTTAACCAACTATGATGGCTTCATCAATACAAATAAAAAACTTAAATTGGACACTAACAATTAATACGACTTCTGGTTATGCATGGTTTTGGTGAGAGTGCTTTGTAATTTGTCTTCACTTTAGATATTTTAAGAGAAGGAATTCACTTGAAAATAAGACAGTAAGGAGACAGTCCACAGATCCAGATCGCTCAATGCAAATTCATATGACAGACCGCAAGAAAGAGGTTGCATGGACCGCATTTATTCACCAACCATGACAAACAATATGATCGACTCATGTTTGTATTTATTACAGTTCGTCAGAGAGAAGGTTCACTTGCAGATTCAGTAGCAGCAAATCGCACGCGTGGGCTTGTGAAGGAACACAGACTGGCTGTATGACATGTTCATTCGAGCAGAATTTCACAATGTACATCGCTAAACTCTAAAATAAGTTTGTTGGTGTTGTCAGATCATGAGAGCTTTTTTGCAGCACGTGGACAATGTTGCCAGATTGAGAAGATTAAGTAAAACACTGTGCAGAAAATGTATCCTTTTAAGAGCAAACCCCCATTTGGTGGATTTATTTACTTGAGATCTGGCAACCCCAAACAGCAATTATGAGATGGTCCTCACTGCAGAACACGAGATACAGGGGGCGGGGTTGGCTCCAGAATTTATCACTTACCACTATCTTGTTTTTTTATTTTTTTTATTTATCCTCCTCTTCCTTTCTCTTATTTTTTTCTTTTCTGGCTTTTTGAAGCATTATTCCGCTTCATGATGACTGCCGAGGTTTTGTATTTTGCCGGCAGCAGAGATCACGTGGTTGGCTGGCTGCTGTCAGCGACTACTGAGAGGGGCCTCCTTGAGGGGGATCCCGATAACAGTGTCATTGCACTTTACTGCATTGACTATCAAAGGGTCGCTCACACAGTTTGTCGTTGCATTTTATTCTTAACCTGTCGTTGTTTTGGGGCCCCAGGCCAGCTCGGGGCCCCAAGCAATTGCTTGATGTGCCTGCCTTGTCGCGACGGGCCTGGGTAGGTGTATTCTCAGCCTTGGACTGTTGAACTCCTCCCACTTTGTATACTTTGCTATATTACTTTGCTATATTACTGCAACAATGGAGCCACGTATGTCACATACTTTTGGAAAATTCAGTGTTTAGTTGATCCTGGTAAGCGCTCATTGTCAAAGTTGTAAACACGGCAGCTTTTTTCTTCCATGAGGGAGTTTGGCACCACGGCATTTGTTTCCAGATGGACCGTTAAACAATGTGTCGCATGCGTCTTGCGGACATCCTATAGAATTCAAACAACCAGATGACAACTTCAAAAATCCAGTTTCCAGTTAAATTTTTCCAGTTAAGTCTGCCATATACATCAGATGTTCGACAGTCCGAGGCTGAGACGACACCTACCCCAACCCTAAACCTACCCAACTCCACCCCCTGGATCTCGTGTTCTGCAGTAAGGAGCTACTGGGCAATATAGTGGAGCCTATGAAAGATAAACAAGCTTTCAGGATAAATAATCAGTGAGGCAAATATTGAGTTGATTAATTAATCGAGAGAAGCAGAAATTATCATGATTTAAAATACAACTAATCATGCAGCCTTACTGTCTCCTATTTGTAGAATCTGGTGTCACCAATGTCACACTTAGTCTAAAATTCTTCGTTATACTTGCGTAAAGTATGTGTGATGTCACCCAAATCCACTGTCCTTCTCCTCGAAATGTGGCGTGTAACAAGTTGTGAGATTGTAACATGGGATCACATGTCACAGTCGTTAAGTCAGTCGGTGAGTGGCCCCTGTCCGTCGGGATTGGAATAACACGAAGACCCTCTTTAAAAGAGACCTAGATAAGCCACTCTTAATTATGTGGGTAGAAACTGATCTGGGTAGAGTGAAAAAGCTGTAGCCTTATTATCAGCTCTTGAGATTTGAAATGTATTCAGCCCACTGGCTCATTACAGAATGCCAAGGAGTCAAGTTTTCCTGAGAATTGTCTCTGCTAGCTAGTGTCTGTTTGATCTTTTTCTGTTTACAAGTTCAAGTTTGTTGCTCCAAGCTAATAGGTTACAGCTTTTCTGCCTTTCATCATGGTGTTCATCAAGGTATCATATGTACGGCATGAGATAAACATATGGTTGAGCCATACCCTCCTGTCCCTGCGCCGCGAACACAACAACGTTTTTTTTGTTTTTTTTTCCGATTCCGTTTATGGCATGGTCTATATTTATGTAGAATGCCATCACTAACCACTGTCAACAGCTGCCCGTGGGTGCTATTTAAAGCCTTCTGATGTATAATATAAGAGGAGTCAACATGAAGAGATGGATGCGGTTTCTTGGCAGTTCCCTTCACCTGCCCTTTTCCTCACATTTGTAGACCTGCCACCCTCGTGTCCTGTGCCGGGATGAAGGTGTGCTCACTTAGCGATGTTTCACTATTATGGCCTGTCAGATTCCCTGGATATTTCCAGAGGGTCATATGCACAGTTAGCGTGTGTGCTACCTTTGACAAATCAATGTACATTTTATGTGTGAAGGTCAAGATACCTATTTTATATCCTGATGATGGGTCGGCAGCTCATGGCATATATTCTTTGGGTTAAGTTTGGTTTTAAGGGCAACTTTTATGTTTAAGGACATGTCAGAATGGAGATAAATCTAAAAGGCTAATCTAAATTTGAAACAAAAACTTCAGCATCTGATTATCTTCTTTTACCATTACTCTGAGAGTCTTATTGTAACTGAATGAAAGTACAATATGATCTAACTAGTTTAAAACCGCTTTGTTTGATACATGAGCTTTACGTTTTAATTTTGAACGGCATGCTTATCCTCCATGTTGACAGCTGCATTGGCCATCTTGGCCGCAGCCTAATTTGTCAAAGATTTTGTCTCGCAAAGTCCAGCTTTCGTCGCTGTTGTTCGCTCCTGTGAGTTTCCCAGAGCCCAACATAGATCCATAATCACGTGGATTCCCTGTAATGTGTCACTATTCACGGATACTATGTCTCTGACTGCTGGATTTGGTGACAAATATCTTGCTTATTAGCAAACAGCAAACAGTAGAAATAGATATTTAGAATAATTTATTATTAGAGTATTCTTAACAATGAATTATTTGATGCCAGGGACCCCTGAATATGATGATCCTCTTTGGAAAGGATTACATTTAAAAAAAATTATATCAAATGTGTCTTTGTAAATTACTCCCCCTGACATTTTTCTAAAATAAATATCAAAAATTGGTCCATTAAACATTTAAATGAGGTCAATTTTAAGATTAGTAAGCAAAGATTCAAATGAAAATCAATTTGTGCAATTTTTTTTTGTGGTGCAGAACAAGTATGCAAAAAGCAGTTTTCCCCCACTGTTTTTCCTCAAACCATGCCAGATTAAGAAGCATTGTTGCTGTATGTCGTATGTTGAAGCTCAGAGTTTGGGGTAAGTTTTGCAGAACTCATGGGTGTGATATACATATGTTTCCAATTAATAAAACCTTCACTCCACCCTTTTAGAAATTCATAGGCTAGTTTTGTGCTATACTATGCAAAGGCTTTCAGTGAAGGATTTTACTACAATGTAAGTATCCTGCTTGCCCTAATATTTCAGCATGTGACTTAATTTAGGGGACAGTCTATTTTCCGTCTAATTACTAAGACGGTATCATTGGGAATTTAATTTCAAGGTTGAAAATATTTGTTTCTGTGCCTTCACAGTTTTTGTTTCAAGTTGGCACTCAGATGTTTAGATGTGTAATATAAGACTAGTCATTACCGGTCATTTATTTGTGCATCTGAGTACAGTCATCTAATAATGAGCATAAGCTGTCGGAACTAGCCGAGTGTATCATGTATGCAAAGATATATGATGGTGAACAGCGGGGTAGCTGTTGGTATGATATGATGTGCTTCTCGTTTCCCAGGTACCCCTCAGCATGCTCCATCCTCAACGAAGAAACCCCGCAGTCGTGGCATTTTCCACAGTCTCTTCTGCTGCCTTTGTCATGACGAAACGGATCACGTGCCCGTCAATAACAACTCTCCGCTGCTGGTGGAAGAGAATGGAACCATCTCAAAAGTAAGAGATTATTTTAGTTTTGGTAACTTCTTATTTTGACGTTCCGCTGCCTCCCCAGCCTGTACTCTCTAGCATATTCTGAATACTGGCCAGCTCGTGGTTAACATAGGCGGGAGCCACATGATCAGCTGTGATAGTGAGGAAACCAAAACCTCGAGTTAGCTTTTGCGTAATTCTTTTCCTGTTTACGAGTTCTCACAGTTGAATGTACTCTAATAAGTATTAATCTCATTTGCATTCATGTAGAGACCCTAAATTACTCTAAGTGAATGCTGTTAAGAAATGGCTATCTGCCCTCAAAATTCCCAACTAATTGAAAGGTGAAATGAAGATATGTCAACTTTTTCCACTCATGATTCTATTAAACAGTTTTTCAAGAAAAAAAAAACATGGCTGCGAGCAACTACGAGCAGATCGGGTGTCAAGACGCTGTAGGTGTCGGGTTCAGATTTATGCCTTACTTCAGCTTTTTATAGTGATTTGATACACCGGGGGTTATTTGTCACGTCTCTCTGAAGCACCAAAATAAATCGGTAGGTGTCCTGAAGGCGGGCTGAGTGCAGGGTTCAGTGGAGTCTCAACCCCTCTGTCATGTCAATGTGCACATTGCTGCTGGTGTCTCAGGCAGGCTGTGGGCTCAACGAATCCCTTCAGCTTTGTGAGCCCCCTCTGCAGATGCAGATCTCTGACTGTTCTTGCAGGCTTTCTGGAGAAGGCAAATCTATGGGAGAATGTCTGGAGTGTTTCCCTTCTGACCTTTGCCAGTGTTTTGGAGAACGGATGTCTTTTGTTGAAAGCAACATTACTAAATACTTGGAATCATCTTCCTTTTTTAAAAGCGAGCACACAGAAGTAAACATGCCCGCTGATCTGTGCTTTGGCCATTCGGAGGTCTCTGGACAAGGAGATCCAAAAAAGGAAAACCAATCTTTGGAACTTGCTGCAGAATTGTGCAGAGAACCAGAAACATCTATTGGCCAAAATGCCATCGAGCTGAGTGAAGCTGATGGACTTTGCGTTGAAAATGGTCAAATCAATGGTGAATTTTCAGATCAGTCTGGTTCATCTGGATATAGCTCTTTGCTGGACAGCTGCTCTGAGCACAGTGAGTGTTTTGAAACAAACAGTTCTTTAGTTGACTTGGTTGAAATATGCCAACATGATGAACTTTGTATTGCATTTGTGCCAAGTGATCAAAGAGAGAGTTCTGAACATGATGCAGAACAGTTAACTTTGTCTGAGATGAGCCTAGAAGATTGTGAGTCTTTTCAACAAGATGATGCAGGACAGATCATTTTAACTGAGATTAAATTAGATGATTGTGACTCTTTTGAAGAGCATGATGCAGAACAATTAAACTCATCTGATGAGATTAGCCCAGATCTTGGTGAGTTTTTTCAACAAGATGATGCAGAAGAAAACATTTCACCCGAGATGAGCCTAGATGATTGTGAGCATGATGATGCAGAACAGTTAACTGAGGCAGATCTTTGTGATTCTTTTCCACAAATTGATGTTGAGTCCTCACAATTTGATCTCTTAGATTATGAAATGCTTTCTGAATGTGGCGCAGACTATCAGGAACAGTACAGCAAGTGTGAAAACAGCAGTTCTGAAGACAACTTATCTGATCAAAACGATGTAGCTGAACTAGATTCTGAAGACTTTGAGACATCCAAACAGTCCGAGCCTAGCAATCAAAACAAGCTTGATGAATACCATGCCACACATTTTGAATCCCTCTCTAAAGAAAGTAAGCCATCCGACCACTGTGTGTCCCTTGAGCACACACAGCTTACTGGGCAAATGGACACCTCTGATGACAGAGTTCTACTAAACAGTCTAGATGATTGCACTTGTATGTCGGAGACTTTTGATTGTAGCCGGACCTTTAACTTCTCGCCTGAAGGACATCAAGACGGAAACCAACTCTTTGAGCACAGCGAATCCTCTGTATCTTTTAAGGCTTTAGAACAATGCACAAGCTGTGGAATGTACTTTGAAAAATGTGACGTCCTTGAACAATCCACTCCCTCTATGCCCACTGACCATTCTGAGGGCCCACATCAAAGCAGACTTGCAGAAAATTGCCCAAAGTTCTCAGGAACACACGACTCTGTCTTTCACAACCCTGAAGCAAAAAACAAAGATAGTTTGCCTAATCATAGCAGCAGAACTGAGGGTAGGAAACGATCTGAGTGCGATGCCATGTTTTCTGGATCAATGGAAAACTTTGAGGCTCGCTGGCTTTCTCAATTTCTTACCGATCTTTTGAGGCATAATAAGGAGACTTCAAGTCTTGCTGCTGAAATTAGTGAGTCAAATGAAGAGTTAGAAAACCCTGAAGTTGTAGATTCTATACCTGAAGTTCAAGTTCAGGATAACTGTAGGAAGCTCTGTAGAAAGTGTGAAGAGCTGGAGAAAGGGACATGTTGTAATGATGAAACTCCTCAACCTTTGCAACATGGTGATGATGAGGAGGAGGCAACTTTTGAACTTAACTCAAATGTGGACATCTCCCTTGATATAGTAACCACAGGAGCAGGTTCTTCAGATGAATCAAGTGAGGAGGATTACGGTGACTGCATGGATGCTAAAAGTCAAAGTAGCTCTGAAACCGATGAATCATTCAAAAGTTTTGTTGATGAGTCTGAATCATTTGAAATCTACTCAGATCAACCATGTGATAAGGAAAACCTTCTTGCAGAGAATGATGAGTCCTCAATTCATATATTACAGCCAGATGAGTACCATGAAGAAGGTAATAAGAATTTTGACATGTATACACAGGAACATTTACATGCTTGTGAAGAAGCATGTGAGATTGATTCTGAGCAACAAGTGACAGGAAAGGAAAGCAGTAAAACATATGCTGAAGCTGTAGCTGTTGGACTCCCTATTGAACCAGTTCAAATCCATGAATGTGCCAATTCAGGCGAGGTCTGTGAAATTGAAGCTTATGTGCCTGGTTTTATTGACGAGAGTCTCACATTTTATTCTGAGGGTAATGATCTTAGCATCATAAATGGAGAGGAGGTTGACATGCATGTACAAGTGTCCTGTGTTGCAGCCGTTGAAGGTTCTGAACTGAAAGAAGTGGTTGAAAATGCTTTCAACAATATATCTGGAGATTCCACAGGGTCCTGTGCTGTAAAGAACACATTTCAAGAAGTTGATCCATCAGAATCACATGAAAAAGAGTTGTTGGAAAATGAGGTCAGTCAGAATTTTACAGAATTTTACAGGTCTGAGAACAAGGAAATCATACAAGATCTCAGTTCTGTCGTTGAAATTGATGAAAATGAGGAGACGCACCCTGCCTTTGAAAATGAGGGGGCTCATGGACCTTGTTGTGGAGAGATTGAAACTACTGAAGATGAAGAAACAACCCAGTTTGATTTTGAGGATCTTGTGAGATGTTCTGAGGAAAGTGACAAAGGTAAAGAGATACCAACTGCAGCTCAACTGCTCTCTTGCGCCTTTGAGGAACAGTCAAACTCAGAGACTGGCTCTCTTTGCATATCAGATGGTCAGCAAGAGGCCCATACCGAGCCAAAAGACACCTCTGGGCTCCTTCTTCCTCCTGAAACAGATGGTCTACTTGAGGAGAATAAGCAAAATAAAAAAATTGAGGAACTTATACATCAAGTTGCTAGAAGTGAAGCGTCTGAACAGGACGCATTTAAGTCTGACCAAAAAAAGACAAGTGAACAGAATGATTCTTATGAGGACAGCGATGTATCTGAAGATGAAGAGTACCCAGAAGACTGCGACTGTGAAATCTGTGTTCCTCCAATAGATCAGGTACCTTTTTCTTAGGAGAGGTGCTTGTTGATTGATTTTACGAGTTGAAAGCACGTTTTAAAAAGCATCAACATCTCGTATGCATGAATTTGATTGAACAATGTCAAAAGAGTTTGCTTGTGAAGGAATGTTTGAATTTTAATTAGTATGAAGTCAGTAGCAACAGAACTAAAATAAGACGGCATGCTGGGTTCTTATTCCATGTCATATGTTATGTTATTTAAATCAGAGTCATCTGTACACTCTCCCACTTGTAACGAATCCTGAAGGCCGCGTTGGTCTTGAGATACTCATTCTGTAAGCATAGGACAGAGACGGTTTCAGACTGTGTGTGCACTGTGAGCAGCTTTGCAATTCCACCCCAGCTGCAGTCACTGTCACTTGATCTTCCTCTGCTTATGGAATGCTAGTGCTAAAAGAGCTACCTTATGCCCCCTTATGGATACTCGTGTCTATAACTAATACACCCAGTTTGGGATGGGCCGGATGACCAAAATCTTATCATGGTGTATTTGCATTTTGTTAATTGTACACTACCATTCAAATCTTTTGGGATCAGTAAGAATTAGATTTTAAAAAATGACAGTTAAGACTTTTGAACCTTCTGTTCATCAAAGATTCAGGATTTCCACAAATATTAAAGGGATAGTTCTAGGTGTATATAACATTCTTCTTCCAGACGAATACAATCAGAGGTATATTAAAAAAATGTCCTGGCTAATCCAAGCATTATAATGGCAGTAAACGAGAGCCCATAATTTTAAGCCAATCGATTCACTTCAGAAGGCCTCTATTAACCCACAGAGCCATGTGGAGTACGTTTATAATGGAGTGATGCACTTTTCTGGGCTTTACATTTTTTAAATATATTAAATAATGGCTTTTTTATACAGTCCACTGAATTACATATTTTACAAATTATTATGATACAAAAAAATGAAAGATAAGTTTGACATGGTCTAATACCTGGGTTAAAACAAAAGATTCAAACAGTTAAACTAATGTTACAGATAATTCCGTCTTTAAATTCTGGACACATTACACTCAGTGTCTTACATATTTTCCATATGACTGTCCACCAATAGCTTCCCATATAAACCTATAGAATATCAAATAAATGATATTGACACACTTTACTGTTCAACATACAGGACATACCATCATACCAACCAGTCCTATATATATTTTTCAGAAAACTAGCATGTTTACTAACAGACTAGAGAAGAATTCAAATGAATCATAATGTTTATATTAAAGTGTTTTGTGTAGCTGTTATGTAATTTCAGTCTTTAATTTTTTTAAATATTTTTTTATTTTCCCGTGATCATTAAGCCACGACCCAGTATAACATGAGCTCAATATAATGTCTGACAGGACTGCAGAGTTTGTTTTTCTGAGGTGGGAGACTTTTTATTTACACCCACTTTTGAGTTGCGACCCACTGGTTGAGAAACATATGACCTATACTTGATTTCTACTGTAAATTAGTT
Organism: Gobiocypris rarus; assembly: GCA_023029165.1. Classification (NCBI taxonomy): domain Eukaryota; kingdom Metazoa; phylum Chordata; class Actinopteri; order Cypriniformes; family Gobionidae; genus Gobiocypris; species Gobiocypris rarus. Next base: position 40,155,827 of record CM040910.1, read on the forward strand.
AATTGTTGTAAATGCCAACTTAGCTACTTATTTACCAGTGTTCTTGAAATGTGAATTACAGGTCCCAGCCAAGCCACTTCTTCCGCAGATAAAGTCTAAAGATGTAGGGAAGATCTGTGTAGTCATTGATCTGGATGAAACACTAGTCCACAGTTCATTCAAGGTAAGCCAATTTGTTGAGCCCTCTTTTTCCATCAGTTTATAGCTGGCAGCGGGGTGTGAAGAAACTATATGTCACCTGTTGGCAGCTCATCTAATCATATCATGGCTATAAGATACACTTGACAGATGTTATAGATAGACATTTAACACCATTTTGTGCATTCACATCATCACAGACCCTAAAGCTGATGTGTTCAAATGTTTTCTCCTGTCTGAGCATAAAGAGAGTTCACCCAAAAAAGAAAATACTGTCATAATTTACTGTTTTGAAATGTGTCTATGTTTTTTTGTCAATACAATGAAAGTCGATGAGGTCCAGTGTTGTTTTTGCTGTCTTTGACCTTCTTTATATTGGAAAAACCATTGAAACGTTCAAAATGTATGTTCTGCAGGAGAAAGACAATATGAAGGCTATATACTTCTAGTTTGGGACTGATGGGATGGTTTGTGAAACCTGTTTGTAGTCTATATAGTACATATTACTTTTTAAATACCAATTGGTGATAGTAGTGGTACAGAATGTGTTATTGCATTTTGTTGTTGTTTATGTTTTACATTCCTATTTTCTCTACTGTAAACTGAAAAGTTGCCTCATATGGACCATAGGTAAAAAACACCTCCAGTATGTTCTGTTCTTACATGCAAATGTATTTTGCAGGCCTAATGCAACGTAATGTTATTTTGAAATGTAATAATGAAAATAATGTTTGTATTATAACAAACACGTGCAGTGTTCATTACAATGTGCTAGACAAGTAAGAACACAACAGAAAATCATATTTTGCTATCATTCTTTTTAGATACCAGGCACAAGTTATTTTCCAACCTTCAGAGTTAGTAGGAAGTGTACCAGTGTAAATACACATAAACTCATTTGAGCCGATGGAAAGAGTAGAATTTTCTAGAGAAAGTGCCGTTTTGCTACATTTGGTTAAATTAATCTTTCGTACTGCATTTAGTGTTTGTTTTTACACACATGCATGCACTTGGAGAAATGTGGTTTCCCCTGATTTGACTCTTTATGGAAGTTTTTTTTTCTTCTCGCTGGCTGCATGACATCATAGAGATGCTATGTGCACAATTTGGGGAAGCCAGGAGGAAAAGGAATGTTTCCCTCACAGGAGTCTCAGCTGTGACTTTTTTAACGACTTTAACTACTCATTGTACTCCGTGAACTTGTCTAAGGCCCTGTTTACACGCCGTTTTGTTCGATCGGATCACAAGTAGGCAACGGAGACACATTCTTGTTTAAACTGGGTGTTTTAATCAGTCTCTTTTGCCAACTTTCAACCACTTCTTTCCTGAATTCTTCGAGGGGAGGGTCTATGGGCGGGTAAACGTATGGGCTTTTTTAAAGATCTAATGGACGAAATTAGCTCGCACATTTTACATATGAACGTAAAAGGATACGATGGAAAACATACGGAGAGCAGCAGCTTTTGTTTCTGCTCTGACAGTCGCAAGACGATGCCGAATGTGTTGAGTGCGTGTTAGAAATCAGGAATGGTGAGAGAACATTGTGCCTGGTATTTTTTCGTCTTCAAACCAACCTTGGGCCTTCAGTCAACAAAGTTTAAATCCTGTCTGGCTAGCATGCTTCCCATAATGTTTACACATTAGGCCAGTAGGTGGAGGCAGGGGCGTAGCTCTGGCCCTGGGTGGCCAGTGCCACCCCTGATTGAAGCTTGGCCACCCCTCTGGCCACTCGCCCTGTTGCACAAGCTTTTTTAGGGCTTTAACAGCTGATTTTTCTCAGTTAAAAAGAACTGACACAAAGGCTGTACACACACTCCAGTTGAACTAAGTTGTCACTTTACCTATTAATATAGAAAAAATAACAAGCCCAAAGATGCCTATATTAAGTGGACATTGTAACACTGCAAATGCACGCTTGGTGAAGCAACTTTACGAGCATAAACAAAAACACCAGAGGGAGACGCGAACGCAACGGTCAAAAATGTTCTTCAAACGCATGTTTACATAGAAAAAGAATGGACGATTAGCACAGTGGAATAGAAAAAAACCCCTTAAGGTTTAGCCTACAAAATTGACAAATATTATACATGCTTACTAACACAGCATTAGGTACTCACATATCCTGTGATAGCACAAAGAAAACACAACCATTTGCATTGCAATTTGCAACACAATGAAAATATAAATGAACATGACCTTGCATTTTTAATAACTTAAAGGAACACGCCAACTTTTGTGGATTTTAGCTTATTCACTGTATCCCCCAGAGTTAGATAAGTTCATACATGCCATTCTCATCTCTGTGCATGCCATAACTCTGTCTGACGTACCCACCGCTAGCCTAGCTTAGCACAGCACAAAGACCGGAGGTAAATGGCTCCATCTAGCCTATTGTTCAATAAGTGACATAATAACACCAACATTTTCCTGTTTACGTGTTGTGATGTGTATAGTTACATTGTTTACTAAGATTGACAGAAAATTAAAAGTTGCAATTTTCTAGGAATTATTTTCAGGCACCCATGGTATGGCAGCAAAGTTCCTTGAGTATTAAGCGGGAATGAGAATATAGTTCCTAGCCATATTGGCTATATATAGCCATACCAGCTAAGCTAGGCTAGCGGTGGGTGCGTCAGACAGAGTAATGGCATGCACAGAGATGAGAATGGCATGTATGGACTTATTCACTTTATCCCCCATAGTTAGATAAGCTAAAGTCCCAAAAAGTCAGCCTGTTTCGTTTTTTTTTTGCTATGTTTACTGACAACTTAAAGCTGTTTGATCGGTTATAGGCTACTCAAAGAACTTATGCCAGGCAAAAATGCAATCATAGGAACGATTATACAGTTAAACCAGTTTGTTTAGATGCAGTTACATGAAATCCATTTTAAGGTATTACGTGCAGGATATACAGCAATCTTCTCTAGATTTGTAGGGGGTGTTTTTTGGCCACCCCAATAAAATAACTGCATTCGACCACATGAGCATTTGCACTACGAAAGCAATCCGGTCAAATGCGTTTTCGATTACCTCTGGAAGTTGTTGAAAGTGGAGAAGTTCAAAACGTTTTAGACCCCATTCTGTATTTTAGTATCGTTCATTTGTGATCCGATTGAACGCTTCTTAATATCAGGTAAATAATAAGGGACTAAGTGGATTGAGTGTATTCAATTTAAGCTGTTTTTCTTATTAGAAATGCAGTTTAAGGACCGTTAAGAAAGCAGTTCATTCAAAAAGTAAAATCCATATTGCAGTTTTTCTTTTCTTTTTTACAGTAAAGAGTTGTTTTCCAATGAAAATGAACAGCATACCTGTTTGGAATGACTTGAGAGTAAATAAAAAATGACAATTTTCATGTTTGGAGTGAACTATTCCTTTAAAGTCAGTCAGAAGTTAAATTAATGTGATCTTCTAGCACAAGACAGCACTAGTACATGCCACATCTGTGAATGTAGGTCATGCTGTCCTGACATCTCTATAACACATAAACGTGATTATCTCAACATTTGAGATTGAGTTTCTAGACCTATCTAAAGACCAATAGGGCCTGTGGCAATAGTCTGAAAATGACTGGAGCCTGATGGGTGTTTACACATCCTGTCAGTCATTGACTCAGTCACCTGCAAATGCAATATGGATTTATTTTATTTTTCTGACTACAACAATTTAATCAACTTTATTGTGTGTTTTTTTTACCACAGCCGGTAAACAATGCTGACTTCATCATTCCAGTGGAAATTGATGGGACAGTTCATCAGGTGAGCATAACCTGTTCTCATGCAAGGTTGTCCATGGTTAACTGATGATTGGAAGGATATGCTATGACAGTAGCTGTAGGGCAGCAATCAATCAGTCAATCAATCAATCAATCAACCAATCAATCAATCAATCAATCAATCAATCAATCAATCAATCAATCAATCAATCAATCAATCAATCAATCAATCAGGAAAAAAGAGAAAAGGTTATGATTATTGCTTTTTCAATCATGATTGATTACCACAAATCAAAGATCCTCAAAATATGATCTCCTTGTGAAGAATCTGAATAAAATAAAGATTAAATAATCTAATTTATTATTTCACTGAAGCCAAAGGAAAATTATTATCTGAAAAATATTGAGTTTTATATCAAGTGTATCTTTTTTCTCTAACCACTGTTAATATTAGATGTATAAATAATTATTTTTTTCACATCAGATTTATTTGCACAGTGCTTTCTTTAAGCAGCTTTATAGTTATCTTTCTAATCGATATATTTTAGATAGATACGTATATTATAGATGTATAGGGCCAGATTTACTAAACAGGGCAAATTAGCTTGAGAGCACAATTCCATAAAAGTGCAGATGGGAGTGGACAGTTCTGTGTGTGATATGCTGATGACGCCCAAATTAAAGGGGTGGTTGATTGCCCCTTTTTACAAGATGTAAAATAAGTCTCTGATGTCCCCAGAGTGTGTATGTGAAGTTTTAGCAAATGAGCTGCTTCTCAAGAACTGCAGTTAGCAGCTCTGACAACCTCATGCAGACAGGCAGTGAAACTGTTTAGCCTTTTATGTTCAAACCGGAGTTGGACAATGATGCAGACTCAAGAAGAAGTGATAACGTGTAGAATGCAACAGGAAGTTTCTGTATGGTTAGTTGATGAATTGGGTGGTAAATAATGGCACAAACGCCAGTAAATTGACTAGCGCAAACCTTAGTAAATCACCTTGCGTGATTCATTTAAATACTTACCTCTCATAAATGTTGTGCCTGAAAGAGAAACTCCTACAAATGCTAATGCAACAAGGTCGCATGCAAAAATAACCGTCCATGCCTTTTCAGTGCTAATTTGTCACTGTGTGCCTAAATCATGACAGAATTGTTTTTTAATGCCAAAAGGGGCTGGCGCAAGCTGTTAGTAAATCTGGCTCATAATAATTTTCCATTGACCCCCTAGAACCCTTTTGCTGCCCCTGGTGTTCCATGGATTACAGTGTTTGATCATGTTATATTTACGTTTTTACTCTGGTTGAGAATTGTAGCCAGTCATAGCCCATTATTCGAATGAAAGCAGCAGTGAATCAGAGCCGTGTAAATAGATCTTAAGGACTGTCAGCATCAGTCCTAATTGGGCGAATGTGTAATGTTTCACTTCTGTTCTCAAACAGTGTGTGAAACTGAAAATCTGCAGTGACAGCTTTGTTGATTTATTATGTGAGCATTGTCATATTTTTCTGTTGTTTGTTCCCTGCATACATACATAAAGACTATTGCTGTTTCCCGCACAGAATAAGTATTTATTTTAATGTAATTTCTATTCATTAAAATTAACAATTGTCTTTACAATATCAAGAAAAATAATTACAGTTATGCTTTTGTCATAATCAAACCTGTCTGCTGTCGCACAGTGTTGAACAACGCAAGCGTTTTCTCCTCTGTTTACCTATTGCCGCTTAACACGGGTGTGCAACCTGACAGTTTCGTTGCCATCTCGGCTGATGGGTCAGAGCAGCAGGTGGCTATTTCTGTGTCCTGACGAAATGGAGAAACCCTGACTGGCTTCTGAGAAGTCATTGGCCATCAATCTCTCTTCAGAGCGATTTTCTCTCTCTCTCTCTCTCTCTCTCTCTCTCTCTCTCTCTCTCTCTCTCTCTCTCGACAGTATGATGCCTTGTTCCTTTAAAGGCCAACACCTTTACACCAGTTACACCAGGAGACTGAAGACGGCTGACAGACATGGCTTAGGCCTGTTTCAAGTAATCCAGGATAGGCTTGTGATGTAAGGAAAGCCTATTCGGGATGACTTGGTTCAGGAATGAGACCACCAGCTTCATAAACAAGCTTGGCTGACCTAGTTGTTAGAGTAAAACAACCCGTTTTATTGCTTCTCTTAAAACGGGGTTTATCGTTCTACGGTCACATAAAGCTCATCGTTATATGGAGCTTCATATCAAGATGCAGGCTAATATAAATCTTATTTATTTAGTAATAAATCCTAGCTGTAACATTGCAAAGCACTTTATGAATGTGACCTGGTTTAGTGCCAGTCTTTCTCATTTGCAGTTTTTTTTTTCTAGCTGTGAGTTTGATACTTTTTAACTGTTTTTTTTTCCCGCTGTGTGCCTTCTGAATGTAGGTGTATGTGTTGAAGAGACCTCATGTTGACGAGTTCCTTAAACGGATGGGGGAACTGTTTGAGTGCGTGTTATTCACTGCAAGCTTAGCCAAGGTAAGAAATGCTAAAGGATTTTCGCATTATGAAGAGTGTTCGGCATTAAATTGATTAAGAAATAGGATTCGACATCACCTACAGTTAGTTTTATAGATGTTACAGGGTTTGCACAGAAAACATCCAGGTATTTTAAAATTGACTTTCAAACTTGTAAAAAAAAAAAATTAGTGTACCGACTTTGGTGTCTGTTTTCAGATAAGATTTTATTCAGATAAGATTTATTTAGTCATGCCACTGCATCATATATATCATATCATATATACACACTGATGAGCCAAAACATTGACCAATCACAGAAAGCCACCTCCCGGCGACAGGGTGTTGGGCGCCCCAAGGCTCATCAATGCACGAGGGCAACGAAGGCTATCCCGTTTGGTCCGAGCCAAAAGAAGGTTTACAATGGCACAAGTCACAAAATTTTAGTGACGTTATGGGAGGAATGTCATAATACACAGTTCATCGCACTCTGCTGCATATGGGGCTGAGTAGCCTATGATGACCCCTATCCTCCGTTGAAAGCTCAAACAATGGGCACGTGAGCGTCGTGAACTGGACCTTGAAGGTCATTGGTCCCGGATGAATCTCGTTTTCTTTTACCTTTTACCTTTTTTACCTTGTGTGGACATTCGTGTACATGTGCACCGTTTAATTGGGGAAGTGATGGTACCAGGATGCACTATGGGATGACGACAAGCCGGTGGAGGGAGTGTGATGCTCTGCTGGGAAACCCTGGGTCTGGCCATTCATGTGAATGTAAATTTGACACGTGCCACCCACCTAAACATTGTTGCAAATGAGGTACACTCCTTTGACAGTAGTGTTCCCTGGTGGAAGTGGCCTCTTTCAGCAGGATAATGCACCCTGCCACACTGCAGTGCACACATTGTTCAGGAATGGGATGTGGAACATGATGAAGAGTTCAAGATGTTGCCTCAATCCAATTGAGCATCTCCGGCTCCACCTCGCAACCTACAGGTCTTGCTAACGTCTTGGTGCCAGATACCACAGGACACCTTCAGGGGTCTTGTAGAGTTCATGCCTATATATCACAAACACTCACACATACATGCATACAGCAGATACACATACACCATACACAAACACACATTTCAGTTAATATAATTTGACTACTTTCTCATTACTTTCAGTCTTAAATAGTTTATCACATCAATCTAAATAAGATTATCTTGTACTATAGTGATATAAAAACACAAACACAAAAATAAAGTGTTGAAAATGCCATCAACAAAATGAAACATATCAAACTGGAAGACTTTCTGAACATACAATTCTGTTTTTCTAGTATGCCGATCCCGTCTCGGATCTGCTGGACAAGTGGGGAGCTTTCCGAAGCCGTCTTTTCCGGGAATCTTGTGTGTTTCACCGTGGAAATTATGTCAAGGACCTAAGCCGTCTAGGCAGGGATCTCAACAAAGTCATCATTGTGGACAACTCGCCAGCCTCCTACATCTTCCACCCAGACAATGCTGTACGTTACTGCCTTTCTTTGTTCTTTTGTGCCTATAACTGCTTTGGGTCTGACAATATAGTCTATATACAGTCAGTGCTTCTAGCCTGCTGAAGTTTATTGGTCAATGGTTTGTCCCAGCATTCATATTATTTTTAACAAACTCTTCTCTGTCATGTTTAGGTACCTGTAGCCTCCTGGTTTGAAGACATGAATGACACAGAGCTGCTGGATCTCATCCCTTTCTTCGAGAGACTGAGTAAAGTGGATAATGTCTACACTGTGCTCAAGCAGCAGAGGACTACTAGCTAGCAAGACACTAAGGGCAGCTGTCACTATGGGGCCAGGGAGGCTGCTGGGCTCGGAGCACCACACTGCTTCCCCCTAACAGGACCAGCCACTAGCTCAGTCCTCGTCACCTACCCAGAATTCCATTCACATGATGTTTGATAGAGAAAAGAAGGCATATGACAGAACTGTGAAGGACTGCTTTATCCATTACAAGCATAAAATAACAAGCTGATTGTTTTAACACTCGAATGGGTGAATCTCAGGAAAGCGGACAAGACCATATTTCACCCTGAAGTCAAATAATAGAAATAAGAAATTATATTTTGCTTAAGGATTTTTTTTTTTTTTGCATTTGTGACAATATTTTGACAACTAAACCCCCCCCCCCCCAATTTCCGCAATTATGCAAAAATGCAAACTTATATTTACTGTAATGTGTAAAGAAATATGATAATATATTTAAATTCTATATATATATATATATGTATTTATACATTATGGTTGTATTTGTTTTATTGCCTTTAATGCTTATTGTTCATGCTAAAAGTACTACATTACAGTTATGAAAATAACTATTGTGAATAATAATGGAAATCACCAAAAAAAAAACTATTATTAAAATATTAGTTATAGTAAACTTAAATTATGAAAATAATTTCACAGTGCAAAAAAAACAAACAAAAAAAAACCTGAATTGTCATAAAATATGCTGTTTTCTTTATGCAAATATTTGTTTGTTTTTTTCCCCACTTGATTTCAGGGGTAAATGTGGCCTAGACTTGTTTTCGGTGAGATTCACCAAAAGACGTTTCATTCTTTGCAACTCTTTCTTTTTCATGGTTGAGGGAAGCCCTGCTAAAATG